>JAKXYG010001071.1:875000-958265 GCA_025895645.1 Cardicola forsteri | reverse complement strand
CATATAAAATAATTTATTACATTTTATAAATTAAATTGTGATTAGCTGTCAAACTTTATTTGTTTGTATTTTTTTAATAGCAGTAATAATTATAATATTTAAAGATAGTAGTTATTATTATTATTATTATTATTATTATTATTATTATTATTATTATTATTATTATTATAGTAATATAGATTTCGGGTTAAATTTAAAACAAATTTAATTACAAAAAGTAGTTATAATGCAGCAAATGTAACAAAAAATAGTGTTTACTAACCTATTAAAAAATGTATTAAATTTATTTATAACATCTGAACTTAGTAATCATTGCTTATTAATACAATTTTTATAAAAATTATAACAAAGATTAAAAATATAAAGCTGCTATTTTAATGTAATAACAACAAGTTATTTGATTTTTAATTTACTTAAAATAACATTTTATTTAAATTTTAATATTAATTAACTATATAGACGGTAGTAATAAAAAATATTACATTTTAAAATAATTTGTAATATATATACATATTAAACATTTTATGATTAATGTTTTTAAAAATAATTAAAAAAATAATAATTAACAACTTTAAACCTATACTAAACATTAGTAATAATTATTATTAATTTGCTTATAACAATAATTATTCTATTTTAAAATGTGTAATTTTGTTTATTACATTACTGAAATCCTTGACAAAGGAAAATATTTAATATACTGCATATTTTTTAATTATAAATCTACTTTGAATGGTATACCAAAAGACAAATTAATTTAACGTTTTTAACAACTTTTAAACAACTTAACCTGGCTACAAAATTATTTCTTAAAAAATGGTTTACATAAATTAGTTATAATAAATCAAAGCTAACAAAAAATAATAATTGAGTTTTACAAGGTGCAGTATTGTTTCTGTTTTTATTTTTCTGTACGTATATTTATTACACGTTTTACAATCATTACATTTGTATAAATTTACCAATAATATGGTTTTGTATACAAACATTTATTTAAATAATAATCTAAAAGAATTTAAAAATTCTATTAATAAAATTAAACAATAATTTACTAACTTTAATCTCAATTTAAATTCATTAAAATAAAAACTGGTTAAATTTACAACAAAGCGTTCAAAAAACAATAGATTTAAACAAACTATTTAAAATAAATCAAACAAACATATGTATATGTAACAAAATTAAGTATTTTGGAATACACATAAAATTGTCGGGGTGGTTTAGCGGCATAGCGCTTAAATTTAAACCTTGGTGGACATGGGTTCGAATCTCATCGCCGGCACTAAAAGGTGAACCCACGTTTGGTTTTGCTGAAATGTCTGTTTCTCGTAAACCATTTAAAGTAATAAACATAAAATAAAATAATAAAATAAATAAAAATTAATAGCAAATTTGCCTGGTGTAATTATGTAAAACATATATTTATAAAAACCAAATCCTTACGCTACTACATAAAAAGATTAAGAAAACGAAATGTTAATAACTATATTTCTAAATTTTTTGTAACATTTTGTTTTTATTTTTTAATATTATATTTCTCACGTGTAATTTTTCCTGGTTTATTAAAACAAGATTATGTTATTTTAAGAAGATGCATGTTATTGGTATCAAAATCTGCAAGAATCAAATATTTTATCTTATTAAATAATATTGTTAATAAACATTTTAAATCCTGTATATAATTAGCATTAAAAATTTATTGGTAATAACATTTATCCACTACATGCAGCTTTAAACAAATCTAAAACTTTTAGAAAAACAAAAAGAACCTACTTGCACATAAAAACCAAAACTAATTAATACAAAAATTTATGTTTGCCATACTTATTTAAAA
This sequence comes from Cardicola forsteri, assembly GCA_025895645.1. Taxonomy (NCBI): domain Eukaryota; kingdom Metazoa; phylum Platyhelminthes; class Trematoda; order Strigeidida; family Aporocotylidae; genus Cardicola; species Cardicola forsteri. The sequence goes on along the minus strand of JAKXYG010001071.1, from coordinate 956,431 downwards.
TAATAACCAATCCAGAATTAAACAAAATCAAACTTTTAACAAACTTATCAAAGTAAAAATTATTTTATCTACACATATATTTGAACTAATTTAGACATTCCACAGCATAATGTAACTGTATCTTATAATGACTTATTCAAAGTATAGTAATTTTAATTTTTTTTAAATTACATGTTTACAGTATAGACTATATTTATATTTATTAACATATGACATTCTATTTTATTTTGTTCCTATTATTTGTGCTATTATTTTTTTAATTTTTAATGCTGTTTTTTTTATTATAATAATAAAAAGATAATTACGCTGAATGTATCTGTAGTGGGATATTAAAGCTTAATAATAATAATTGGGTATGCTAAAACGTACATAATAATATTGTCAGATGTACACAAACCATAAAACATGTTTTAATGTATTAGCATTCATTAAACTTAAATTTAATTATAACATTTAAAACAAAACTATTTAACTTTAATAATACTATTAAACAATTTAATTTAAAAATATATAAAATTGACCAAAAGTGCGACTTTTCATAAACAAAAACTATAAAAAATACTTTTAATAAAAATTAACAAAACTTAATTGCTGTGTTCTTATTGCAATAATAAATTTGTAACAAATAATAGTAATAGCTAGTTAAACAATATATGTAAATAAAACTTTTGTTTAAATATTATTGTTAATTTATTATATAGGCGGTAATAATAAAAAGTAGTTCAATTTAAAATTATTCGTAATATATATGTATGTACAAATACAGATAGTGACATTAGTGAATTCAATGTTGACCTACTATGATATTGAAATATATGTAGCACTTGTTACTTATTTAGACATATCTAACGTTTGTTAATAAGTACCTTAAATAATACTTTACTAATATATATACATTTAATATTATTAACAAAAACATTCTTAATATAATACACAATAACATTTGTTTTAGCAATAAAGCACAATACCACGATTATAAAAACTTAAAAACAAACACAGATAATTGATTTTAAACAATAGTTTTATTTACTAAAATACATAAATATACAAAATAAAAGTAACAAACTTAATAATGTTAGTAATTTAAGTAATATCCACGCTTTTGTTTAACTTTTGCAAGCCGCTTGGGGTAGGAATCTATCAACGTACCAATATAATCCTTCGAAATGCAATTTTTTACAACATGGTTAATTTTTGCTTCCAATGATACGTCAGTTTCCATGCGGTTAACCTCACGTTTTAAAATACTAAAAAAAATTTAATTACATTAAGGTCTGGACTGTATAGAGAAAGTTAAATAAAAGTAAGCTTTTTGCTTTTTAAAGCTTTTGTGATCTAAATAAAAAAACATATAGTAAATTGTAAGTTATGTTAAAATACACATTACCACTTTTGAAGTATGCACAGGAGCATTGTCTTAGATGATACGTGCCTCACTTGTAAGGTAAGGCGCGCGTCACGCTACTCCTTATTGATCCTTTTTTTTGAATATTATTTTAGTGTTTTTGCATTGTAATACATAGTTTGTTTTATTATTAATTTTGTATATTTATTATTTTTGCTTCTTTTCTATAATTGTTAATTTACACTATCTACCTTGATTTTGTCTTATTTTTAAATATTTTTTCTGTGACTAATCCCTCTTTACCTCACCATCTATTTCATAGTTCTCTCTGAATCTTTTTAATATTATTAATAAATAGAATCAAGGATTAAAAAAAGCTTTGTTTTTACGCAACTCGCGTATTAATTTGTAACCTGTATTTAACTTATAAACCAACCTGTAACCCCTTAAATGTTTTACGGAAAACAACTTTCAGCAATAGAATTTTAGAAAAACCAAATATAGCCCCTTATTTAGTACTAACGGTAAAGATTAAACTCATACCTACCTAGATTTTAATCAAATGCTGTACCGCTAAACCATTCAAACACATTAATAAGTTAATTAAAATTGTTATCACTAAATGTATATTAATTTATATTGTTATTAACATAATTTTTAGTTTTTTTGCTATATGCAAATTTTAATTAATTAATTTAAGTATTAAAAAACAATTTTTTATTGCAATGTTGTAATTAATTTTTAAAATATTTAAATTAGAGCAATAAACAAACACACGTGCGAGGTGAAGCGCGCGTCACGCTACACGTCCATTGGAGCGTTATTCTTCCTTTTCTCTTTTCTTTTTTTTTGAAGATTATGGCAGTGTTTTTTGCATTGTAATAGGCACTTGTTTTATTATTATTATTTTATATTTATAATTTTTGCTCGTTTTCTATAATTATCAACTTCCACTATCTACCTTGATTTTATTTTAATTTCAAATATTTTTTCTGTAACTAATCCCCCTTTACCTCACCATCCATTTCATATTTTTTCCCTAAATCTTACTGATATTATCGATAATTAGAACCGAGGATCAAAAGAAGTTTTACTCCTACTCAACTCGTGTATTAACCTGTTATTATTTACACTAACACTTTTAAATCCGTACGATACGCTTGCGTGACGTGCGCTCAAAAGTTGCTTATTGTTTTCGCGCTTGCAAAAGTGTTTCGTGTTTATGTGTTTTTTTGTGTTATTTGCTTAGTTTTTGCGTATCTTTTTGTGTTTTTGTGTACAATTGTGCAATTTTTGATTGCCTATTTGTGTTTCAAGCCCAAACTGTATGTGTGGTGCTTGATCATCTATTGTTTATTCTCTTTAACCCGATTATTACATTGCCTTGCGTGTAATCTTTTATTTTTATTACATTTTAAAAACTTTTGATCTATCAATAAAAGTTTTTCAGGTAGCGGTTTGTGGCCGTTGGGGGTGTAGTAAGTCCGTAAAGACTGGTATGCTTTGCTCCAGGTGCAACACTTGGTTTCATAAACACTGTACCGGTCTCTCGGAGGTTATCTACAACAAACTGGCAACTAGCAAGGTTAATTTCAACTGCATAAATTGTATTTGGTCATCAGACTCTTCCTTTGTCGCCCATCCCCGTGTTATCCTTAAGCCCGACCCCAAAATTGATACTAAGTTAGACCTCATATTAGATCTACTTAACGAAGTCAAACTCAGTAACACCAACATTTGCAAATTTGTTAATAATTTAGCTGAGTCTGAATCTACCCTACAGGTTCAATCCAACAAATACTCCGATAAGATCATCCAACTCAAAACCTCAATTGGGGCCCTCTCATTTACTCTTAAAGAAGTTTCTCCTTCTCCAGTCGCCAAGGCTGCTGTTAGACTTTCACAGAAAAAAATTTTATCCGCAGCCAAACAATTTGCCGCAAATAAAAAAAAGAAAAAACAATTTAATAGTTAGGGGAATTCCCGACACCGCCACCAACTTCAAAAAAATAGTTTCCAAGATAGTAAAAACATGCCATCCCCAGCTTATTAACTTTAAGGCTATGCGCATGTCCTGTAAAAAAAACCTTTCTTTCCCCCCAGTAATTGTTACCTTCAATTCCTCCGACACACCATCCGAAATTCTCAGTAGCTGGATGGGCGTCAAGTCCCGTTTCCAGAAATCCGGGTGCACAAGGATTATGCCAGTAAGGACAGGATTGGTAAACCTTTAGCATCGCCTAGCACCGTCTGTCTGAAATTATCGGCTATTCCAGTAGTCAAACTAACTCCCTTGAGATTAGACAACAGCCCTTCCCAGGATTTTCCATTAACGCCCCGGAGCCAAGTCCAATTTCTCCACTAGTTAAAAAAAACAGGACCCCTTTTTCAATCTGTACTTCCCCTCTAAAAATATAGTACACTAATACTTGTAGTCTCCATAATAAACTCAGTGAATTAAGTCTATTAGCTCTTAATGCTAAGCCTCATTTAATTGGCATTACTGAAACCTGGCTGTCGGAAGATGTTCTTAATAATAAACTGTTAATCCAAGACTATAGCATCATCCGGTCTGACTCAAAGCGATCTAACTGTAGCGGCTGTCTTTTTTACATTTATGATAGCCTAATCTATACTCCTCTACCTCCCACAACCTCTACTAATCAAGGTTTTAATCTTCTTTCTATCTCCAATTCTCTCTCATCTGGTGACTACGCCAGATTTACTATCCTTTATAGACCCCCTTTTCTTTCTAAAGCCTTCAATTCTGTATTAATACAAAAACTTTACTCAGTTTGTACCTCTCCCCATAAGTATCAAGTGCTTATGGGTGACTTTAATGCTTCTACTATCAGTTGGGAGACTCTATCCAGTCAGGGCAACTCTTTTGATTCTAACTTTCTCTAATTCTGCATTGAGAATGCCCTCTTTTAACAGGTTTCCTCCTCCACTAGGCATAGATTGGGTTGTTGTTCTTCTTGCTTAGACTTAGTTCTCACTAATCTCCCTTATGTAATAGACTCTATCCATACTCTGCCGCCGTTGGGTAAGAGTGATCATTCTGTCTTGGCCTTTAAAGTCCATCTCCCGAATTTAGCTCACATCGCCAATCCTTGTTCAGCGCTTATCCCAGATTTCAGTAATGCTAATTTTGAGAGTTTTAGGAACTATTTTAAATGTTTTGAATAGGTTTATTCCTCTACGGACGAGGTCGATAATTTCTGCGAATATTTCTCTAACACTATTAAGTCGGGAGTTAAACTTTTTGTCCCCCTCCGAGCGCCCTCCCGACCGTCGAATAAGATTCCACGACGTTTTATTAGACTCATTAAACTCCGTAATCGCTAGTTTTATAAGTGGAAATCAACTAGCCTCCCTTATTTTTATTACGAGTACCTAGTTTTACGAGACAAATGTGCACTTAACTTTACCAGTCTCAAGCATCGTAGAATAAATAGTATCCTAAATAAAGCTAAGACTGACAAGAGCCTGCTTTTCAAATTCATTAAAAATAAACGAGGAACCACAAATTCTCTTCCGCAAGTTAAGGACACTCATGGGTCTCCTCTTCCCTTGCCTGAAGTATGTAACATTTTCAGCAAATACTTTTAATCTGTCTTCAATACGGATTCTATAGGAGACCCTTCCACTAGTCCCTCACTTTTATCAGAATCACCCCCTCATCAACCCGGAGATTGTCCGTAATCTCCTTCTCAAATTAAAATCTTCCTCTAGGGGCTCGGATAAAATATATCCGAGAATTCTCAGAGAATTCGCCGCCGAGTTAGCTCCTGCACTTGCCTACTTGTTTAACCTTTCCTTAAAACAAGGCAAGGTTCCTTCCGTCTGGAAATTAGCTTATATTAGACCGATCTGCAAATCTGGTTGCAGATTTAAGGCTGAAAACTACAGACCTATTAGTATCTTATCTGCTCCCAGTAAAATTATGGAAAAAATAATTAAGTCTTACCTAATAAATTTTACAGTCGACAACAACCTTATTAACCCTGTCCAGCATGAATTTATGCCCTCTAAATCCTGCCTCACCAATCTACTAACATTCACTAATAGTCTTACTAGAATGCTGGAGTACTCTCATTCGATCAACGTCATCTACTTTGATTTTTGCAAAGCATTTGACAAAGTACCTCATTTGGCATTATTGAATAAACTGAGAGCATTTGGGATTAGCCCGCCTCTCCTCGATTGGATAATGGATTTCTCTCCAATCGGCAACTAAGTGTAAGATTAGGTGATATCACTTCCGCAGCAGTTAACATTACCTCAGGTGTCCTCCAAGGGTCCGTCCTTGGTCCTTTGTTATTTATTATTTATATTAATGACTTATCCGCTGTTGTTCGTTCTGACATCTTGTTATACGCTGATGATGTCAAGATTTGGAGTACTAATACTGAATAACTTCAACTAGATATTTTGAGTATTTACAACTGGTCCATAGCAAATGCGTTCCTTTTGAATTTTTCCAAGTGTAAACACTTCTCCGCTGGTAAACCTTCAGACAATATATTCAGAGCGCCAGACTCATCTCCCATCACTCAAGATAATTCAGTTAAGGATTTAGGGGTTACTTTCGACCATTCCCTAAACTTTTCTTCACACCACAGGATAGCTGCATCTAAGGGGTTCTAACTCACCAATTTTTTTAAACGTAATCTTGGTAATATCCCTATGAGTTGTTCACGGCTACTCTACCAGCTATATATCAGACCACATTTAAAATATTGTATCCAAGTAACATCCCCTTCCCTAAAGGCAGACATTAAGATTTTAGACAAAATACAGCGCAGTTCAAGACAGCTCAAGAATGTAAGTTACCCAAACCGTTTAAAATCTCTTAAGATCTTTCCACTGCAAAATAGAAGGCTCCGGGGCGACCTCATACTAGTTTTAAATTATTAAGGTCGAATAATATCGGACATCTTCTCATCCCTGCTAACGATTATCAAAGGGGGCACCCTTTAAAGTTATCCAAACCAAAAGTTAAATCCCGGTCTCGATTAAACCATTTCTTGTATAGGGTCATATCCGCGTAAAATCTTTTACCAAACCACGTTGTTACAGCCCGTCTGTTGACTCCTTTGAATCGGCGTATGACAATTATTTTCTCCACGATTATACTTAAAGTTTATATTCTTATATATGTATAATTCCATATTTATAAACAAAATTTTTTGAGAATTATTTTTGTTAATACCTGATGTTTTGAACCGAGTACCAAAAGAAGTTTCCTCCTACTTAACTCGTGAATATACCTGAATACCTGAACATTGAAAAATAATTGTTTTGTAATTATTAACTTTTATATTAAAAATAAAAAATAAATTAAATTTTACACAAGTATTTATGTTAATTTTTAATTAAATGTTTATAAATAAAAATTGTTTTTATTCTGTCGCAATACATTATTTATTTATAGTGCGCTTCTTATGAATAATGACGGTAGATTACATTTTTTATATTATTTAATTTTTTAGGATTTTAAGGTATTTCATGGATCTGAAAAAGTTTGTTTTTTAAATAAATATTTTGTTTAACAGATGGTATTGAAGATTCTTTTGTTTATCATAATTTTAAAAATTCGTGGAATTCATTAAACACTGGGATCAAGTAAATTCTACTTTATTTTAGGCTATTTTTTAGTTACAATTAAATTGTTTGTCTAGCAATATATTTGTTGAAGTTTACAATTTTATTAACAATTCTCATAATGCATGGTTCTCTAGACGTCAGTCTTCCATCGATTATGCGGACTCATTATTATCATTTGGTCAAATTCCTGCTGCTTTCTTGTTAGCTGGAATTAACACTCCTGATCATTCGCAAATATATGATCAAATACGGTGTCTTATATTGAAAAACAATGTGGTCTGTGGCGGTTATTGGTCCAGAAGCAAATATTAATTCTTTACGTTCATTAGTTACCTCAGTTGTTGAGCAGCTGACGGAGGAAATTAAACCATAGTGAAATTAATGGCGTTTCAGAATTCATCCCCAATTTAGATGATGATAATTTTAATATGTTTTGCAATGGGAAGTTTTTTTTAGTAAGTATATATATATATATATATATATAAGATGATTGTTACAAAATCTATTTTATCTGCTTTCAGTGTTAAATGTAAAGTTTTTATTTTGATTGAATGTTGATTTAGAATACATTAATTTTACATTTAGTATTTGATTTTAAGGGTGTTATTTAATACTATATTAAGGTCGTTATTGGCTTATCGGTTAGAAACTATCTTAGTGGTTGACTACATATGTTTGATTTTCAGGATTTTTTACGAGTTGAGTAGGCCAAAACGCTTTTTAGTACTGGGTTCTTAGAATTGTCTCAAGTCTTAAGGGGGAATATGAAATGTATGGTGAGGTAAAGGGGGATTAGTCACAGAAAAAAATTTGAAATTAGATAAAATCAAGGTAACTCCGCCTAAGATTGGATCAGAAATGATTCAATCTAGCCAGTCCCAAGCCTGGATAAAGGAGGAGGGGTTCGAGCACAAGAGTTAGCAACTGGCCTCTGTAAAAAAATCCATACTGCTACGGAAACAATAAGAGGACGCCATTCCGGCAAACAACGGCAAGAAGTGATCGCGCGTATCTTGATGACAGAGTTACACAAATGACGGGGTTGAGTGAAAAGCCGAGGAAGCTCAATCTTCGATTTGCAGAATCTTCAATGCCAAAACCTTAACAAGTGTTGGGACATGGAATGTGCGCACACTTTTTCGTACTGGACAAGGTAGATAGTGTAAGTTAACAATTATAGAAAACGGAAACGTAATTATAAATATACAAAAATAATAATAAAACAAGTACGTATTACAATGCAAAAAAACACTGCAGTAACCTTCAAAAAAGGAGAAAGGAAAACGATGAATAACGCTCCAATGGACGTGTAGCGTGACGCGCCTTACCTCGAGAGTGATGTATATCAATCTATTGTGAAGCACATTGCTCAGTAATGAATACATAAGATCTATGGTTTTAAATTAAGGAAAAGTTTTATGAAAGAATTGTAACAAATGTTTTTAAAACATTTCAAGAATGATAAACTTTTAGTGTTTTGACTGTATATATATGTTATATTTTAGCAAAAATTTTCATAATTGTACGAACATCATATTTGGCTTTAGTAGAATGGTATTATGCAAAGGTATGATTTTTTTAATTATAATAATTACAATTTGTTGATTTTAATAACTTGCAATTAAGTTAAAGTTCGTATTTCAATTATAATTATGATTAACTATTTGTGATATATATATTTACTAGTAGGTGCATGGGTTTCTGTGGAAGCTAATGTGTGTTAATGAGTAGTTTTTATAACATTACTTATATCTAATTTATTGAGATATTATTTTAACAACATCGGTAAAAAGATTACATTAAAAAACCTGTTCCACTAATTTCATCATTAAATTTTGGAATAGGAAAAAATTGAAGGGTAACTTATTTTTAAAATGTTTACAATGTGTACGTTTTATATTTCAGGTTCAAGAAAATGCTCGATTTATCCAACCAAAAGTTGAATCAAAATTTAGGAAACCACGTAATTTAATTCTTGTAATTTAAAATTATTGCATTTTTTCAGTTTTTATAATATTTAAAACTGAAGGATAAAAGCTATTTATGAAATTGGCACGTACATATTCATATATTTTAAAGTGTACTATTCTTTTTATCTTAAGGCAGTATAGGGCTTATTATTATTTGGATGAATACTTTGTCAATTACATTTAGTATATTATGCAATTAAAAATACAAATACGGTATTAAAACCAATACCATTATTGTATATATTTTACTTGTAAACACTAAGTTATTAATTTACTAAAGTTTATATTAAAGGCAGAATCTAAGATTGGGCATTAGATGCTTTGGTGCTTTTAAAACAGACTTTTCTGTTTATTTAGTAATATTGTAATACTGGGTCAATTATAATTAACATTTTATATAATTGATTTTGGATGGTATTTTGAGCTGCATTTACTGTACAAAATTGTCATGATTGTATTAGCACAATGCAATGTCGAAAGTAACCGTTTGCGGGGTATTAGTTTCAGTCTCATCTTAAACACAATTTTGGAAGAGTTATCAGTACTTGGGAATAAAACTTTTAGTCCTATTATGAGAGCCTTCTCATTTTATCGTTTAACAACACTCAAAGTTTTTGTCATTATTTTTTTTTGTTCGACAACTATTTTAGTGATTCAAACACCTCGAGCGCACCGTTCCCGACGTAGTGTTAGCCAACCAACGGTTACTCCTCGACGGTCAACGCGTTCCAGTTTATTTACATCCATAAAACCGAACAATACGGACGTTTTGATGGATTCCGATTGCAATTCGTCATATCTAACCGCCGATCAAGGCTTGAATTTGAAAACTCAATCAACCGAACAGTTGGACAGTTGCACTACAGTTGGCTGCAAGTTGCGCGAAAGAAATACGACCGAAAATGATTCCAGTCAGCAGCAGTCAAGTTTGGGTCCGTTGGTCGTAGTAATCAAAGAAGTCGAATCGATACCAGCCCAAGTTTTGAGCGATTTTATCGAACTCACGTCCATCTACCGAATGGGCCAAATGAAGGGCCAATTATTTGGATTGCCAATTTATTTTGTTTTGGGTTTATCTACAACACCCGAAGCTGGATTCGAGGCCCGACTAAGCGCATCTACACTCGGCTTGTTAGATATTCAACGATTCAGTGTTCCACCTCCAGCAGCGTTTTTGGAAATTGTTTTGAATGAGGTATACTACATTTATGTTTACTAGTTAGAATGCTTTACGAGAAACATTTTTAAGCAGTGGATATTTTAGCGAAGCCCAACGTGAGCCCGCATTCGGTGCCGGTTGTGGGGATCTAACCCATGCCCACCCAGATCCAAATCGAGCGCTGTACTGCTAGCCAATCCCGGCACAAATTGAAATATATAAATATAAATGTATTATATATATATATATATATATATATATATTAACTAGAAGTGAATATTTTAATTTTTGAATGTAGTTGATTTCTTTTCCTGGTCCGCATCTGAATTATTCGACATTAACTTATTTGGTCGATGGATTGTTTTTATCACTGGATTTTTCTGTTCGAAATTTTATTCAACGGCTTAAAGTGAGTAACTGAACTTTACGTTTGTAATGTTCAGTAAATATAGGTTAAAAAATCTGCGTATTTCATGGTGATTGTTGTAAATGGCTTAGATATATTTACCAAACATCACCAGTCGGGTTTATCGTGTTATTGGATATCCATCTTGAATTTGGACGAAACCTCTTCATTATTTTCTACTGCATATAAAACAATCAACTTCGATAGCTTGATAAACATAACAAACGTTGAAGAATAACAAAGTTTCTTGTTTGGTAGGTGACATCTTGGTGACGTTGCCACTATTCTTAGAGGTTGACGAGGCCGTCTGAATTTTGTCAGGGTTATCTTTCTTAGCCGAACGGCTACATATGGTATACGTATACCTTAAGATACCTTTTAAGTATCCTGGGTGTATGTTTGCACCCACCCGCTAAGTCGTGAACCCAGCTATACTACTGTTTACTCGGTCCCTCCCGTTGTTAGTCCAGATGCATATGGGCACCTAGTCCAAGATGCATCACATGGAGGAGGAACATCACCAATATTGAAAATTGAGACTTTATAAGTATTACCCAAATCCTCAAGATTATCGGCATTCCGATAGTAAAAATATTGTAAATAAATTGGATTACATGATTCCATTGGTAAAAATCTTTTTGCTATTTTTAAATTACCCAGTTTTGTTTGCTCGAGCATTATCTAAACGCCGGCCACCCCGAATTACTTCACAGTTTGAATTCAGCCGAAACCTATTTGAAATCTGTCGATCCAACAAGTTTGGCGCGAATATTTTCTTCCGACTATCCTTCTATGTTTAGCATTGCACTGGACAATGAAAATCAATTGGACAATAGTGCAGAAAAACACGTTGCATCATGTACATCCGAAGGTTTGTCCTACTTGGCATCAGACGTGATGGATCGTTTGAAGGCCCATTGGAAAATTAAATTTTTGGTCCCATATGTACTCAAGTGGTTTTTGACTATTTTGTCTCCGTTGACAGTCAGGCCATTGGGTAAAAATGTAAGTTGCATTTTTGATCTTTTCCACGTCCTGTCAGTACAAGTAGAATTGGTTGGTTTTATTTAACAATAATTATCTGCGATAATTATCTTTTTATAAAATCATTTACAGTTTTATCAATTTTTTAGTTATTTTCTGATTATAAATACAGTCGCTTTATTAACATTTGGTTTTTATCCGGTAAGACTGTAGTATGGTTTCATTATCAATTTGAAATTCATCTTTTTAACTAACACTTGATATATATGTATGCTGGAGTGGTCTAGCAGTACAGCGTTAGACTTGGACCTGGGTGAGTATGGGTTCTAATCCCATCACCTGTACTAAATACAGATCCACGTTTGGCTTTGTTAAAATTGTTTTTCGTAAACCATTTAAACCGGTTTGATAGTATTTTGCCATTTCCATTATATTTTTAATTTAAACAGCTTACTGATTTATATCGCATGTGGTTGAAAAATGGAATTGCACATTCAGAACAGTTCAATTTAACCATGAATCTTCTGAAGTAATTTCTTTTTTATTTAATTAATAATATAATAATCTTATTGTTTACACTCTGCACTATAATCTACACTGGCATATAAAATGTCATTAGACCTAAAAAAAATTATTTCGTTGTGTTAATTATGACAAATATGATATATTATTATATAAAACCCTTTTGCTTTAAAAATAATCATGAGGCAATAAGATAACAATTACAGCAAAACAACAAAGTCTCATTGGCACTGAAGATTCTGCAAATCGTAGATTGAGCTTCCTTTCGGCTTTCACTCAACTCTGTCATCCAGATACGTGCGATCACTTCTTTGCTGTTGTTTGCCCGAATGGCGTCCTCTTGATTGTTTCCGTAGCAGTATAAATTTTTTACAGAGACCAGGTTGCTAACCTTGCTCTCAAACCCTCCTCCTTTATCCAGGCTTGGGACTGGCAAGATTAAATTATTTTTGATTCAAACTAGACGGAGTTATTATGACAAAATCGTTTTTTATTTAAAAATAAGTGGTAGCTTTGGCTATTTATTTTCAAAATAGTTCACACCAAATAAATATTTTGTTTCCGATTGTCATACACAATACCCTACTATAGCATGATGTAAATTAATGAAACAGATGTCAATAAAAAAAATATCTTATTTATACAATCGGTTTTTTATTAGTTTTATACACCTATAATCCGTTTTTATAATGATTGTACTATTTTTATTTCAGCATAAAGAACATTAGTGGTCTTTGTGCTTTTGAGAATATACTTGTAGAGTGTCACTTTAATCGTCGTTTGTCAGAAAGAAAGCAGAATAGTTTGGTTTTTGGTTAAGGATGTTAATAATCCTCAGCTTATAAAATCTTAATTTCCAATGATGGTGATATTCCTGACTGTTCGTCCTTTACGTGGTGCATCCTGAACAAGATGTCAATACGTATCTAGACTAATAACAGCAAGGATCGAGTGCATAACGGTATAATTGTTTAATATGCTGTATAAATATAGCAGTAATGAACAGGTGACTGCATCACCAATCACAATGAATGAAAGATGAATTTCGGTCCGTGGTGCTGAAAAGCAATGAATAAGATATTTATTTAAAATTTTATAAAAGTTTTATGTAGAAACTTTTCAACTTTTAAATGTTTTATTTTGAAGATTACCTCATTTTGTATAATGTTTACTTGGTAAATGTAGTAATAATGCCTGATGTTTTGCAATTTTTTAATACTTTAGCGGCGTTTCGATCGACCTTCGCTTGAAATCGGTTAAAGAGGCATTCGTTGTTTTGAATGATACACTGGAATCAGTCAGATCCAATTATAATTGGCCAAAACAAATTGAATCTGACTGTTACACAATTTTGAAAAATTTGATGCTTTCAACAAGTGCCTGGCACGAAAAACTTTCAATTAGTACAAACAAAGGTATTCACTTGTCAATTGGTTTTTAAAATCAAATTGCTAGTTCTTTATATTGGACTTTCTTCCGTCGAACGCAACTGTTTAAAAAACTAATCAAACATTTTAACCATTTCCAGATATTTGTAACACACTTCACATTAATTAGCCATATATTTTGAACACACTAGTAGAAAAACGACTAAAATGGATTGGCCACGTTTTACGAAGGTTGCCCACTCATCCAGCAAGAATAGCTATGGTAACCCATCTATTACCCGGATGGAAAAAAGACCTGGTGGTCAAGGACGGACATTGTAGCGAGTAAACTCAGCCGTTTTATTTACAAATTACTTAGTTGGGCGTTTGCAGTTAATAAAGATTGATAGAGGGGTATAATTTGGGATGTAATTAAGATTTAATGTCAGCATACTTTAAGTGTGCGTTGTAAAAGTTGATGTTTTGCAGACTTTTGGTAATTTGGGTTACACTGGGCGATAATAGCTGATGGGACATGTTTATCCCTAATGATGATGATGATGACTTAATTTCAATCAACAAACCCGATTAAATTGTCTATTTAAGAGGACCACTGAAAGGTCAAATTACTAGTTCTTCAGATTGGACTTTCTACCGGGGTGGTCTAGCGGTACAGCGCTCGAATTCGGACCTCGGTGGACATGGGTTCGAATCCCACCACCGGCACTAAAATGCGGGCCCACGTTTGGCTTCGCTAATTGTCCACTGCTGAAAGATGTTTCTCGTAAAACATTCAAAGTAGTAAACATAAATAAATAAAATAAAAATAATTGGGTCTATTGGCTGAGTTGGAATTGTATCAAAGCTAGTTGGTCGTAGATGGCAGTTTCTTCCTGCATTCAAAATGATTCGGTTAACGATTGTTATTTTCTTATTTTACCGTTTTGCCATCTTTTATGAGGAGTTGCTGTTTCTCGTCAATTTTCTTCCTTTGGTTCTGTATCGAACCAATTTGTAGTCTTATCATGTGCTTATCCAGGCTCGGGACTGGCTAGATTGGTTTATTTCTGATCCTCTCTAGGCGGAGTTTGAGAGTTATCTAATAAGGAGTATAACAATTTATCTATGTGCGATTGACTCAGAAAACACTAGCTAGATACTAATTTTATAAAGGGCTTGGCAACATGGAGTGAGGAGAATTCGATTTTCACTACTGTTTGGTCGTTTTTAGTGTTGGTTAGATTTTGCCTTGTACACATATTTATCATTTTAGAGCTGTAATACTGTAAGGTTGTGGAAGTTTATACGATATATGATGCTTAGATGATCGAACCAATCCATCGCCTCAGGCTGGACGTGGAGCTCTTACTGAGCAGTTTCTTCTGTCAACATAATTGTATCGAAAAGACTATATTTGATGAAGTTATTGAGCAGTACTTTGTATTGCTATTATATTCGGTCTGATAAGTGTAAGAGACTAAACTTTTAGACAATTCTATATTTATAAATATATGAGAAATTTCAAAATTGAGCTTTCTCAGAATTTCATTAGTTAATTAATTATTCGTCCTCCACGTGGTGCATCCTGGACTAGGTGCTGAAAGGCATCTAGACAAAGAATAGCAGGGACCGAGTGCACACCGGTATAATTGGGCTTCCGTCTTCGCAAATGGGTGAAAGCACACACCCAGGGTACTTAAAAGATATCTTAAGGTGTACGTATACAATTGGGCTAAGGAAGATAACCCTGACAAAAATCAGGCGGCCTCATCAATCTTTACGAACAGTGGCGACTTCACGATTATGCCGTCTACCAACCAAGAAACTTTGTTATTTTTCTACGTTTGTTATGCTTATCAAACCATCGAAATCGATCGTTTTATGTCGTATAAATATGGGAAAATGAATGAGTTAATTACGGTTTCTACAAATATTCCGAAGTGGTCTGGCGGTCCAGCATTTAACTCGAACCTTGGTTCACGTGGGTTTAATCCACGTCATGGGGGCTACCGTTCGGCTTCATTAAAATATCCACTACTGGAAACTGTCTTCCCTATTACATTCAAAGCCGTAACAATAAAAAAAATCAAACAAATATTTGTCATTTTTATAGCGTCATGTAGATTTTAATTGTTTGGTATATGACCGCAAAGTATATGATTATTTTATAATTAAGTATTTATTTTGGTTGGTGACGTGGTTACCCTTTCATTATTATCCATATTTATACTGAATATAAACGATCGACTTGTATGATTTGATACGCGTAACAAACGTAGAAGAATACTGAAGTTTTTCGGTTGGTAGATATTGTGACTGTTCACAATTATTGACGAGGCCGTGTGATTTTTTGTAAGGGTTATCTCTCCTATCCCAACGGCTACATATGGTATACGTATACCTTAAGATACCTTGTCGGTATCCTAGGTGTATGCTTGTAATCACCCGTTGTAGGGTGCTTCCCCGTGGCGGACAAACAGTGAGGAATATCACTATTATTGGAGATGGAGATTTTATAAGCATTACTCAAATCCTGAGGATTATATATATACATATATATATGTGTGTGTGTGCGTGATAGTGATTATTGTGTATCTAAAAATTACTATTGTTTCCATCCACATCAGTTAAATCTGCTGCCGATGATGTTATGCAATCGAAATCACCATCGACTGTAAAGCCGTTTGGTTTTGATTGTAAACGTAAATTTAGTTTACGAGGTTTGCGTGAGGTACGTTTTTGTTTTACATGAATTGTATAGTAGTATGTACAAATTATGTATAATATTTTTATTAATGAATAGGTTTTTATTTATAGTACAATGTTTCCAATGTTAATTAAATGTCTGTAAGATTTTTTGTCCTTGTATTGATCACATTATGCTATATAGAGTTAGGTCGCATATTAAATAAATACTAATTAGTCTTTGAAGGACGTTTTTTGTATAAATTATGTTCGCCATTATTATCTATTAATAAATTGCTTTAGATAAGAATTTGAATGTGTTGGTCACATGGTTACTTCTTTATTAATTCTGGAACAATGGAATGTTAATAATTTTGAGAATTTGGGTAATGCTTATAAAGTCTTAATTTCTCATGATGTTGAGTCAGGATTATTAACTAATTTTGTCTACGAATTGCAGCGGTTGCGCACGCTAGAGTTTCACAAAGGATGATTTTTACCCTATTTTGGCAGGGACTTTATTTTGGAAACAATGGCCGAGCTGATGGACTGACATAATGTATACGCTTCCTAAAACCGTGAACAATTGAAAGTGATTATTCGAAATGCTATGCGAACTTGGAGTTAATATAGAGCGGGTTCTGCCACCGACGTTTGTTTGTTTGTTTTGTTTGTTTGTTTGTTTGTTTGTTTGTTTGTTTGTTTGTTTGTTTGTTTGTTTGTTTGTTTGTTTGTTTGTTTATAAAGAAATACATTAAACAAAAAGGCGGAATTTTATTTTACAGTAAGATTAAGTATAAACCATTTATGTATTTTACTCAAAAAGACAATGAATAACTGAATGGTTAAAATAACTGTTATGAATCTTTATAATTTCTTATTATACATCTTCTACTTCTAGAATGGAGAACACTTAATTGTAATAATACAAAACAGGACCAAATATGAGATAGTTTTAATCTACTCTATTATTATTTATTAACGTCTTTTAACCTTATAAAAATAGTAATTTTTAAGTTTTATTGTACCTTTATTAGCATTTGCAAGAAATGGCAGTTGCTCAAAACACTGCCAACGTTCATACTTCTTCGTCAAATTCGACGACAAATTTTGACAAACTTTTCGACCAATTTGTTGCATGGATGAACGAGCAATTGGTCTCCTTGATTCCGTCGCCAACAAGTCTGCCATTGCATGAACTGTTTTACGGCCCGTGTGTTTCCGAATTGCATTCGTTGAAGCTGCGCGAACAACTAACTGCTTCCGTTAGACGACGCTTGAATCCACCACTCCAATTGTGTTTGCGCCAAGTGCTAACTGATCCGGGCACTTATTTGCAAGTAATTGTGTTTTATGCTTGTCCTTATCATTTATAAGTGTGCTAGGATACCAACGATTTGAGGAATTTGATTAATGCTTATGAAATATTGATTTTGCATGTGGAAATAATGAATAAGTGACCATATCACTAAGCAGTAGTAAAAATAATGTTTTATTATCATAAATTTGCATTTCAATTTTTTCCTTATGATGTATTATGACGGATTACACTTTTCTTTGATTACTTCCTGATGAGTACCAGAACAATATTTTTAGAAAACTTATCGTGTGACCCACGAATCTAAGTTTTTATGTATGTTAAACATTAGCTACATTTTCCTAACTTTTGATGTCAAAAATCTTAATTTTTTTAATTACAAATATCTGACTAGGTGAAATTTTCAATTCTTTCAAAATGTACCCTATTTTATATTATTTGTTTAGATGCCCCAATTCAAATTGCCTTCGGTGGACAGTATAACATCAAATTTACCTGATTTGTGCATAATATATAAATTATTACAGGAATCTGGAAAAATGGTTAATCTTTACGATTGGCTAATGGTGAGTTTTGCTACAACATTGAAATAAATTATGTTTTTTAACGTAGTTTCAGCATTTAAATCGTTACAGTATTGTTGCAAGTCTGATTTTTGTTTTTTGTCTGAGACAGATTCAGTTGACATGTGGCTTAAAGTAGCATGAAAACATAGGGATTTGCAATATTATAACGTTTTAAAGTATTTGATTATTTTAATGTTTATTAACCAATTTCTTTTTATTGAGCACATATAGTTATCGTTTAATAAATAACTTATTTATTTTGCTATTGCATGTTTGCGAAAGTAACGCATTACTTCTTTCTCTTATTAATGTCAGATATTACTGTTTTCGTAGATTGTTTTACTAGAAATATTTTCATTTAAAATGTTAACATTATACAAAGCATTTGCTGGGTGATTAAAATTCTGTAGTTGGAAATGTTTTAAATTATTGTTAACATAATCATTATACTAATATTTTCAGTTTAAATATGCATCAGTTTGGAATTATTTATTAGTTTTCCTAATTAATTGTTATTTTATGTAATATAGCATTTTTGTAATAAATAATTGTATATATTATTTTGCTCTATGCAACCTAATTTATGCATTTAACTGTTATTTAAATGTTGTATGTATAGGCATTCGCGACAATCTTGGGTGAAATAGTTGATTTAAAAAATCCCCCTTCCAAAGCAATCCAGTGAGTTATATATTTTTAATTATTATGCTAAATTGTCATTTCATCATGCTTATCAATTTTTATTTTGCTTAAATCCTTGCTTGAATATACATGCTATAGTGATGTTGAATAATTTTACTCATTATTTGTTTCTATTTTTTTCCTAGAACTCGTTTTTTACATTGTCTTGCCGAATTGCAGCATTTGGGGTGCATTAAATCTACTCATCGCAAACCAGATCATGTAATGCAACTGAATTGGGTTTTAGGAGTCACTTAAACTATTGTATTTTATAAGATATATATATATTGGTTAACGAAAATGATGACGATTTTATTTATGCATATTACTCATTATTGTATTAAAATAAAAACTTCTGTTATGTGCAGTTTTACGTAGTCTAGCTGTACGGCGCTTAACTGAAACCTGGGTGAGTATGGGTTTGATCCCCACTATCGGCACTAAATGTGAGCCAACATTCGACTTCGCTAAAATGTCTACTACTAAATGATGTCTCCGGTAAAACATTCAAAATAGTAAAAATAAAAGAATATTTAACGTAGGTTAAGTACTTTCTTTAATGCTCTATCCATTTAAATAATTGCGCATAATCTACGAGAAGCAAACGACCATCTTTTCAAATCACAGTGATAGTTGTTTCACAACTATATACTATGTCAAAAATTCTTCTAGTGCATCTCTTATTGTTATCTGACCATTCATTTTTATTATTAAAACAACTTTTTATATTTTTATCTAGTACTCCCCAAATAAATTAGATTTTAGAAATTTACTAAAACCTACAATCATTTGTAATATACCGTAAGACTAACTTCAAATATTTGGTTTAAGTTTTTTATATAAATAGAAATTATTTTTTATAGTTTTTATTGTTTTTAATTCAAAAAATTTTTAACTAAATTGTAATTAAACCCAATATTTAAAATTATTATTAATCTTTATTTCCATTACAATTTTTATATTGTACATTGAAACAACTTTGATTTGTTTAGAAGTGTTTTTTGTATTTGAATTTATTACGTTTATTGCTGACGTGACTGTGCTTCTGTGAGTATGTTGTGTCCGTGTTTTTCCTGTTGGTAAACAGTATCTGTATGTCATTTTGAATTACTTTGTAATAATAAATTGTAGAACGATAATTTAGATCACACAAGAGCTTTTTTGATTGAAATTAGCTGAGATGCTGATAATTATCAGTATCAATTTAAATAAAAGGAAATCAAGGCTGAGATCTTAGAGTATATTTTTCAGTGACGATAACTTCTATTGTATAAACTGTCTCTGGTCTAAGGGCTACAGAGACGATTCCTCATCTGAATTAATTAGAGTCCAGTAATCTAGACCTAAAAAATTCCGTCGCGGCTTACATGTTTCCTATTCAACTTCTATTTCAAAACAGACAGAAGAAATTAGATTGTTCAAAAACCCTGTAGCGAGTCTTTCTCTATTAGTCAAGGATCCCCCATTTTCGACAACTAAAGCCGTCCTCCGACTCTCGCAGGACGAAATCCTTGGCGTTGCTAAACAATTCGCAGCAGATAGACGACAAGAACATAACTTAATAATTAGAGGAATTCGCGAAACGGCAACCAATTATAAAAATATCGTCTCAGAGATTGTTAAATCTTGTCTGCCATTGTCCCCTGAGGTTAAGATTTCCCGTATGACGTGTAAGCGTCCTCACTCCTTCCCCCCCCAATCATTGTCAGTAGTACCCCCAAAGTTGTAAGCAAAATCTTAAGTATCTAGCCCTCCGTTCGCATTAATTTTCCCGAGATTCGTTTACACAAGGACCATCCTATGTCTCATAGAATGGTTAAATCTCTCTCCTTAGCCCAAAATAGTTGCCCGAAACTTTCGGCCATCCCTATCGTTAAACTTACCCCTCTTAAGCTTAAAGACACCTTCATTCCTATTACAAACTTACGGGATTTTTTCTCTCCGCCTCGGAGTCGCGTCCCTTTCCTTTATCGTCTAAAAGACACAGGTGCGCTACTCCTCTCACCAACCCTGTCCCATTAAGTTTTTTCTATACTAATGCGTTTAGCCTTTCGAATAAGCTTTTAAAATTAACCAGTCTAGTCGAAGTCTCAAGGCCCCATATTATTGAAATTACAGAAACCTGGTTTTCGGATAATATACATAATAACGAATTGCTAATCCATGGCTATAATATCATCCGGCTTGACTCTAATGGCTCCAGAGGTAGGAGATGTCTCTTCTATATTAAAGAGGATATCAGTTTTACTCTACAATCCTTTTCAGAGTTTCATGATCAAGGGTATAATTTTCCCTCAATTGCTATCACTCTCTCCTCAGGCGAGAGCATCCTGGTCTCAATCCTTTACCGTCCCCCAGCGCTTTCTGAAACCTCTAACCGTTCCCTATTTCTGGAACTTCATTCTATTTTAGCGTCTAAACACAATTATCATTTTCTAATAGGGGACTTCAATGCCCCCTCTATTAACTGGAACTCGCTCAGCTGCTCTACTAAGTCCTTTAATTCCACTTTTCTTCATTTTAGTATAGAACATGCACTTACCCAACATGTTCGCTCCCCCACCAGGTTTAGAATTGGTAGCTCCTCATCTTGCCTAGATCTAGTTTTCACAAACAAAGCCTCTTTGATTGATGGCATTTATCATTTACGCTCCCCTAGAAGAAGTGATCATGCTCTTCTTTCCTTCACCAGCTCATTTCCCTCATCCTGTAGGCCTGAAGCATAGGTCCTTGCCCGCTCCCTAACTTTCCGACGTGCTGATTTTGTTAGTTTCAGGAACTACCTGAGGAATGTTACCTGGGACCTCTCCACTAACGACATAGACAGCCTTTACGACCAATTCTCTCACATCATCCGAATGAGTATTGAGCGTTTTATTCCATTTCATACCCCCAACCCCTTCTAAACCCAAAATTCCCCGTTTCATTATCCGCACCATTAAGTCGCGCAATGCTGCCTTTTAATGAGGTAAATCGACAGGCTCCCTCCTTCCTCTATCGCTACCTAGATCTTCGTAGTAAATCCGTTGCTTGTCTCAGACGGTGTTACTGTTGAATGAAGTATTTAAATTATTATTAATTTTTATTTCAATTACAATTTTTATATTATTGTACATTTAAACACTTTGACTTTGTTTGAACCTTGTTCTGAGGCGCCTTTTGTATTTGGATGTATCACGTTTGTTGTTAACGTGACTGTGGTTCTATTATATTGTGTCCTGTTTTTTCCTGTTGGTAAACAGTATTGGTATGTAATTTTGAATTATTTTGTAATAATAAATTACCCAGAACAATAATTTAGATCACACAAGAGCTTTTTTAAGTTGAAATTAGCTAGGGGTGTTGATAATTATCCGTATCAAGTTAAATCAAAGGAAATCGGGGCCGAGATCTCAGTGAGATCTTACAGACGCTTAAAAACCTCAGACTCCACTTTCCTCACGAGCAATGCCAAATCGGATGTAGTCTTCAATTCGAACATCAAAGACAATAGGGTTACGACATTTCCATTCTAAACTGAAAGATAATACCGGTTTATTTTTATCGCTCCCTGAGGTGTGCAATACCTTTTTGGGGAATACTTTAAGTCCGTTTTCAATCCCAGTTTTTCAATCGATTCCCTTCCTGATCCTGCCCTCGATTCGGTAGCCCCTATCATCCTCCCCATTTAGTGTTGATTTAAGTTGGGACAATTACTTAGACGCTAAATGGGGAGTGATAATAAACTACAAATCGAAAGTTTAAGATCAGGAAAGAATCGACGAAAATCGATTCGTTGAAACGGACAAAAGTATTCCCCCAAAATTGCACACCTCGAAACGACAAAATAAGCCGATATTATCTTTTCAGCAGAATGTCGTCTACAGCCCTGTTTGATTGTATTCAATTTGAATTGGCGACTATTATCCGATTTGGCGTACTCAGGAGTAGTGAAAATCTGGGCGCTCTGCTAAGATCTCACTGGATCTCGTATTTCCTTTGATTTAACTTGATACGGAATAATTATCGGCGCACACAATATTTCAAATAAAGCAACATTGTGATCTAGAAATTATTGTTCTTACCCAATTGTATTACAAAAATAATTCAAAACCTAATACCAACTACTGTTGCCAACGAGCAGGACACAATATGCTGCGAACACGTCGATCAACAACTGAAACGTGATACATTCAACCACAAGAGCTCAAATACAAAAGATTTCAAGCAAATCAGGAATGTTTAAATGTACAATAAATAAATAAAAATTTGTAATTGAAATAAGTAATAATATTGCTTCCATTTCATTCAACAGCAAGACCGTCTGCAGACTCTACGAAGATCTAGGCGGTAGCGTCTAAGAGAGGAGAAGATATATCATTCCACCCAGTAAGGCGTATTGCGACCTATAGTACGGTAAGCGAAATTTTGAGGTTGCAGTATGAAATGGAATAAAGCATATTACCTATTTCGAAATGATGTGAAGTGAGCATGTCGTAAAAAATTGTCTATATTGATATATAGATTGAATGAGAGGATCTACAGTAACATTCCTCGATGAATTCCACAAAACTAACAAAATCAGCACAAATCATAGAGACCAAAACGCAAGCAAATTCTCGAAAACTAAAAATTGCAGATGAAGAAAATGGCTTTGTGAAGAAGAAACATGATCCTGCTTTCTAGAAGGTAAATGATAAATACCTCAATCAAGAGGAAGATTTGTGAAAACTAGATCAGGCAGCGATGAAAATTTTTTAATCTAAACACAGTGAAACAGTATGTTTGAAAACAAGTGCCATGTTCTACTAAAATGAAGAAGAAGTGAATCAAGAACTTTGACATGTTAGTATAGAGGGCGTTAATCCTTTATTAAAAATGATGGTATAAAAATAGAGTGGAGTTCAGAAGCGTAGGGAACGGTGCGGAAAGGCTTCGAAAAAACGGCGGAAAAAGTTTGAAAAATTGACAGCCCGGCCTTCGCCTGAGAGAGAGTGATGTGGCAACTGAGAAAGGTGTACCACCTTTGATCATGAGCTTTGAGAGAACGAGTGAAATATCTGCAATACTCAAGAAGAGACATCTACCTCTAAACCCCTGCATCAAGCCGAAAGATGACATTATAACCATGGATAGCAGTTCGTCCATAAATGTACTTCGTCCGAAGCAAGAGACTAGCAATTCCAATAATGCTGAGACGCTTAGCATTTTCATTCATTTCAATTGTTGAAAACTTATTCGAAAGACTGGCGCATTGTAGAAAAACGATAAGACGAAACGGTGAAATGCTGCTTTCGCCTGTGTCTTTTTAGACGATGAAGGAAGGGACACGACAAATGTAAGTTTGGAGAAGTGTCTTGGCGGGGAGTAAGTTTAACTGTGAAGTGAATTTCGAGCGACTCAACAGGCTAGAGCGAGATTTGACCGTTCTACATCGAGACCTGGTCACCCTGTAGACGAATCGGAAAAATATTCGCGCGACGAAAATTTAGATAGCAGATTTAAACACAACGCCCGAGGAAGAAGGTGAAGGACTGAACACACGTCGCCTGAAACAACATGAGCAGACATTTGTCTGGGACGTTGTGAACCCCTGGTGGTTGCCGTTCTATTGCCAGGTTGTGTTTACGTCGTCTCTTAACGCTTTGGCTCCAGCAGCGCTAAAGTGCTGATCATAGGTAGTCAGAAAGAACGATTGCAATTTGACTAATAAGAAAGACTCTTACGAAATTCTGACGTCTAATTTCTTCAGACTATTTGAAAACAAAGTTGATGAAACATGTAAGTCTTTACGCATTCAATTTTTTTAGATACAAGATTACTGGACCTTGTCAGATCAAGAATCGTGATAGTGTGATTTACTTTTTTTAAACGAGACAATTTACCAAATAATAGAAGTTATCGATCGACAACTTCACAAATAAAAGGAGTTCTTGAAGACCAGTACATTTTCGTGAACAAAATTACACCCGAACTAAAATACTGTGCTACGAGCACTTTTGCGGTTTGAATTAAAAATCATTGTGTGGTATCTGTGAATACTTAAATAAAAATATAATAAAAGTAAATATCACAATGCAAATACAAGTGAAAAGAGATTTTTTAAAAAATAGTTCAGTACAGTGTTACGAAGCGTTTACAAACAATACAAAACCGAGCATATATATATATATATATATGGGATTCGAAGCTGATTCTTTACTAAAAATAGATTCTGACTAAACAATTGAGCAGCAACTTGTGCAGGACATACCACAAGCACAAACAACAAGCTACTTTGATCAGCACGTCACGCAAACGTACCGCAGTGATTCAATAGTCTTTAACAAATTTTACTACTGATTGTAAAAGGCTTTATTTTGGTTTTGTTTACTGGGTTTACTAGATGTACAAACATGCATTATTAATACTTTTGCAAATCTCGTATTAAAATTGATAAAATAATATGGTTACCTAACTTTAGTTTTCAAACTCAAACTCTACCCAGTTTAAACATATATTTGCTCTCTCCCATGATTCCGGTAGAGGACACCCACTTAAGCTCTCCAAGCCGCGAGTTCAATCCCGACTAGGTCTTCATCATTTTTCCTTTAGGGTTATCACTCCATGAAACAATCTGCTCCCACATTTTGTGTTAGCCCCATCCCTTCAAACGTTCAAATTAGCGTATGATAAATATTTTCTTCTTAAATTTACCTAAAGCTTTATTTCCTTTTTGTTAACTAATTTTTAATTTTATTGATACCTGATACCCTGAATAGAGTATTGAAAGGAGTTTTCCTCCTATTTAACTCTTGTACAAACCTGAAACATACAGTCTTCTATTCAGAGAAAACTATCAGCATTTTATTGAATATGATGCCAACTCTATTGATGTAGTGTATTTTATTTCTTCATTTTATAGCTAATGCAATCTATTTACAAAATATTTTCCATTTGTCCAACGCATTTTTTTAATGTCTAAAATATCTTTTTATTTAAAAAAAACCTATGTGCGCACATGTAATCTTTCCACACGGGTTTAATTTTCAACATTAAAAATTGAGTTTGTTTTACTTTCATATATATAATAGTTTTTAAAAAGCTAACCTATCTATCTAACCGGGTTAAAGACTGGTCACAATGTAATGTTTTAACAAATGTTAATTTATAATCATTTTGTTACAGGTATGTCTAATATAAAATATTATATTTTTATAAAATTATAAATATTACATATGTTAATATTACATTGTGCTAACGTTTTTGTTATAATTTTTGTACACTAGTTAATGTCTTGATAGTTAATTCTCATTTATTTTGTTCATTACTAGTTTAAATATATAACAATTAAAGCTATGACTATTTATAAAAATATGGATCAAGTACTTTGTAAAAAATTATATAAAATATAATATTTAATGTTAAATATATTAAAGTTAAAAATTGTCAATACAATATGCACCACAAAAAACAATGAAATAAACAGACAAATACAGAAAATGTTTAGAGTTACACAAACCACGTTATATTCGAAGGCACACATTAAATCTAATTCGCACCTTTCGGTGCAGTAAAACAACAAATATAATATTGACCAAGGTGAGAATAGTAAATTTTAAAATACAAACATGCTAAAATAAAAGATTTACAAAATATGTAATTAATAAAATATTTGTTAAATAATAGTAACGCTACAACTAGCCTCCCCTAAAGAGTGACTATAAGGAAGTATTTAATGTATAAGTACACAAACGTAGCGTAATATCGTTAAATACAAAAGGAATAATAATAAAAATTTTGACTTATTTAGGACAAAATTCTGCGAGGTGCAATGGCCAATGTACTCGCTTTC
The DNA here is from genome assembly GCA_025895645.1 of Cardicola forsteri. Classification (NCBI taxonomy): domain Eukaryota; kingdom Metazoa; phylum Platyhelminthes; class Trematoda; order Strigeidida; family Aporocotylidae; genus Cardicola; species Cardicola forsteri. Next base: position 930,005 of record JAKXYG010001071.1, on the reverse strand, counting down.
TACTGCGGGTTGTGCGTTCAGGCAAATCAGCGTATGTTGGAGAGATGATTGGGTTGGGGGGAGGATTGTGTTGACCATTCAACGCGTTATCACTGTTCGGGAAAACTGTAATGTTGGGAGATGCGTGTAATGGTAAAAGTGCGGGGTCATCGTCCAGGAAAGCCGGTTTAAGTCGATCAATGCTGACGATATCGAGTTTATCAAAACAGAGGATTGTAAAGTGTTTCTCATTTTGTTTGATGACCTTGGCCGTCGTATGGGGGGTTAATGGTAAAGAAATTTGATCTTTTTGAAGGAAAACATAGCTAGATGACTGTAAATCTTTTGGTACATACATCGCTGATAAATTGCGCCGAGGTTCTGTACACTGTAGATTTTGCATATAGTTGCCAAGTCGGCTACCATAATCGTTTGCGTCTGGAAAAACAATAAATAATGGGTTCACCATATCTTCTGGAAGGCGTAAAGGGGTCCCGTAAACCAATTTGGCAAAACAAAGGCCAATATCTTCCTTTACAGCTGAACGGATACCAAGTAAAACCATTGGTAAAGCCTTACACCAACTACGGGAATCGTTTTTTGTCATTAAAGCGGCTTTGAGTTGTTTGTGAAATCTTTCGACTATACGATTGGCTTGTGGATAATACGCTGTGGTACGAATACGATTAATGCCGAAACGTTTAATCAGTTCCGCAAAAAAAGACTCGAAATTGACTACCCCGATCTGTCGTTACGGTAGTCGGTACTCGAAGTTGCTTATCCATGTATATACAAAGGTTTCGGCGATTGTTTGAGCAGTAATGTAGGGTATTAGACAAGCTACGGGCCACCTCGTAAATCGGTCCACGCACGCAAAAATGTATCGCTGATTTCCTGAAACAAGTAACGGTCCTACTATATCTATGTGTACGTGTGCAAATCGTGCATCTGGTATCGGGAAATGTCCAATTGGGGATTTCGTATGGAAAGACACTTTACATTTTTGACATTTTTCGCACTGACGTGTCCATTTTGAGATATCCGATTTTATTTTGGGCCAAACATAACGATTACTGATGAGTTTTTTGGATGCTCTTGTGCCGGGGTGTGCAATGTCGTAAAGACGATGGAATATTGATTTGCGGAGTCCACTAGGCACGAAGGGTCTAGGTACGCCAGTTGACATATCACAGCATATGGTGAGAGATTCATCACTTGTTTGAATCTGTTGAAGTTGCAAATCAGTGTCATGTGATTGAAAATACTTAAAGGCAGCGTTTTCTTGTTGATGTTTGGCTAGTACGTGGAGTGGGATTGTTGATTGTAGTAAAGAACTTCGGCTTAAAGCATCTGCTACTGCATTATCATTCCCTTTGATATGTCTAATATCAGAGGTGAATTGTGAAATAAAATCCAGTTGTCTAATCTCTTTTGGAGGGTACTTAAAATGATGCGCATTTAAAGCGTAGGTTAAAGGTTTGTGATCCGTAAAAACAGTAAAGTCGCGACCTTCCAATAAATGTTGGAAATGCTTGACTGCTGCAAAAATGGCTAATAACTCCCGGCCAAATGTTGAATATCGAGTCTTCGTCGGGCTAAGTTTACGAGAGAAGAACGATACTGGTTGCCATTGATTGTTGATCTTTTGATTAAGTGCGGCGCCGACAGCCTTGTCTGATGCGTCAACCATATAGCTAAAGGAGCATCTTGTTTGGGATAATTAAGATGGCAAGCGTGCGCTAAAAGTTTTCTTGCAACGCAAAAACTTTGCTTGGTTTTCTCTGTCATACCAAATTCTTTTTCTGGAAGTTTCAAAAGTTCCGTTAAAGGGTCCAGCTTGTATGCGCAGCTAGGTAAAAATCGGCGATAAAAGTTTAATAAACCTAGAAAACGTTGTAGATGCTTTTTGTTGAAAGGGGTAGGAAACGTTTCAATGGCCGACAGGTCATGCGGTTTGGTCGAAAACCGTTCTTGTCAATAGAATGACCCAAAAATTCTATATTGTCGGCGCCTAATACGCATTTTGCAGCTTGAATTGTAAGACCATGCTCATCTTAACGGGTTAAAACTGCTCTCAAATGACTGTAGTGTTCCTCTTTTGATTTACTTACAATTAAAATATTATCTAAATACGCGTAAGCAAAAGATAAACCACGGAGGACGTCATCTATAAAACGCTGAAATGTTTGTGCGGCGTTATGTAATTTGAATGACATGCGAAGGAATTTGAAAAGACCAAAAGGAGTAATAACAGCTGTCTTTAGAATGTCCTCTTTGTTGACGGGAATGTGGTAATATGCTCAAACTAAATCTATTTTTGAATAAATGACAGTCTCCGCTAAATTAGCTGCAAAATCATGAATGTGCGGGATGGGATATCTGTCGGGCAAAGTTATTTTATTTAAAGTCCTGTAGTCACCGCATGGTCACCAATCACCTATTGACTTTTTAGGTACTATGTGTAGTGGTGAGGCCCATGAACTGTTTGAGTGTCTGATAATTTTTAGTTCCATTATATTTTTAAACTCTTTTTTGGCTATTTCCAATTTATCGGGGTCTCGCAAATGTTGCGGGTCTAGATGTTGGGATGATGTGTTTAGTTTGATGTGCTACTTTGTTGTTAAAGGGGTCAAGGCGCAAAATTCTTAAAAAAGCGTGAAGTAAGTGTTTAAAGTCGGTGCCAGTCGGTTAAAACAATGTCATTGAAAGTGGGCGGATTGATGCTAGCGAACGGACGACGGAGACTTTGGTGTGTTTGTTAACCAACTGGTGATTCTCGCATCAATTAATAATTTGAATGCTTTAAGAAAATCAATTCCTATAATAGGAAATGGTATGTCGGCAATTGTAAAATTCCATGTCATATCAGAAAAACCGAAATTTAATGTAATTTCTTTTGTTCCGTATGTAACTATATTTGTATCGTTTGCTGCCATCAAACACGTTTGTACGGGATAAAGTCTATCTGACGGCGTAGCCGGAATAACGCTAAGCTGAGCACCAGTGTCTACTAGGAACTTCTTGTGTGACTTGCAATCTCTGACAAATAATAGGCGACTTCCTTTTTTGCCGGTCGCGGACGTTGCAAATACGCGCCGGCCTACTAGTTTCCCGTCTTCCTAGGTACTTTGGCGGCAGAAGAAGATCTCAAAGGGGACTGGCATCGATGTGCTTTGACTCCGTAATTTTGATAGTACTAGCAAAATTTAGGGTTTACGTGTTTCAGTCTTTTTTTTTTGCCGCGATATTTACTCCTATAACGGTAGTTGTTTCTGCGGTCGCGCGACCGGTTGCTATGACTATTTAGTTCCAATGTAGATATCCTGTCTAGAAGTTGTTCCAGAAGTAAGTAGCTATCAACTTGCTGGACTGGCAATATTACAGATTTAACTCTGTCTTTAAAGGCTAGAATTTTGTCTGCTAATTTTGCCAAGTCATTTAGTTTTATTGAATCAACATGTTCGGTTAAAATGTACCAGATATGTTCTGGCATTGCTTTTAGGAAACAGTTTGTAAAAGTCCGTGTTCTATCTGTTTACCCGACAATATCTTCCGCAGTTGATTTAAAAACATTGTCGGTTGTTGGTCGTCTAAACGTTCCTTCTCTAAAAGCTTAAAAATCCTTTGGTGCCTGGGGGATATTAATCCTCTCTAAAATTGTTTGTTTAAGGATTGCATATGGTGTTACTTCTGGCCGGTTTATAAGAATTTTCCGGATTGTTTGCGCTGTTTAGTTTGGTAGATGTCCCGCAACAATTGCAAATCTGTCTTCTTGTGATTTGACATTGTATCATGTGAATAAGTATTCTGCTTGTGCAAACCACAGTTCCGGGTCGTCTGCATTGAATGGTGGTAAATTAAAATTAAGTGGTAATTGTTGGCTTTGAATAGCCGAATTGCCTTCAGAGTTTATATTAATTCTATATATTGTTAATATGTTTAATCAATACAATAATATCAGAAAATAATAATAAGAATAACGTGTTCACTGTCGTCTCCACCAATTTAAATATACATCAATTAATAACTCTTGACTATTTATAAAAATATGAATCCTCAAGTACTTTGTAAAAATTATATCAAAACATAATATTTAATATTAAATGTATTCAAGTTAAAAATAGTCAATACAATTATGTAGCACAAAAACAATGAAATAAACAGGCAAATACAGAAAATGTTTAGAGTTACACAAACCACGTTATATTCCGAAGGCACTACATTAAATCTAATTCGCACCTTTCGGTGCAGTAAAACAACAAATATAATATTGACAAAAGATTGAGAATAGTAAATTTTTAAAAATGCAAACATGCTAAAATAAGTTTACAAAATAAATTTTTAGTGAGATACTTTAAATCGGTGTTTTAACAATCAGTCCTCCTCATTTTACCAATCTAGACTCGGCTCCATTAATAGGTTCCTTTACTCCTGATGTTCATTTAATTCGCAAACAACTTGAAAGTCTTAAATCTATACTATGCTACAACCGACGGTGTCTGCTCACCCCAGGTTCTAAAAAGAATGTGCAGGATTGCGGCTCTCATCAGCCATATCATTTAACCTCTCCCTTCTAGCTGGTCGCTTCCACTTATCTGGAAGTCTGCATTTATTAGAGCAATATTAAATCAGGCTCTAGGTTTATGCCGAAGTTACAGACCTATCAGTATACTATCTATATAGTAAAGTCATGGAAGAGACTAATAAGGTCTCATTTACTTGACTTCGTTATTAAACATAAGCTAATTAACCTGGTTTCTTCCCCATAGGTCTGCCTCACCAATTTAATAACTTATACCGAGTCTATACGAGTCTATTGGACTCTAGGTCGTCAGTAGATGCTATCTATTTTGACTTCGCTAAGGCATTTGACAAAGTGCCCCATAATCTACTTTTGGCAAAACTAAGGTTATTTGGGATCTCTGGGTCTATCCTAGCTTGGATAACCGATTTTCTCGCAAACCCCTTTTTTAGTGTACGATTAGGCACTAATATATCTCCTCCTTGCCTTATTAGTTCGAGTGTTCCTCAAGGATTAGTGTTAGGGCCACTTCTGTTTATTTTATTTATAAATGACCTACCTCAAGTGGTCTTGTCCAATATTCTGCTTTATGCAGATTATGTCAAGATCTGGGGGTCGAATCCTAGCCAGCTTCAGGTTGACATCAATAACATTTGTCAATGGTCTGTAAATAATTCTCTTCCTCTAAATCTATTGAAATGTAAGCATATATCGTTTGGTAAGCCATCAGGGAATATATTCTCAAGACACCCATAGGATAGAAACGGTTACATCTATAAGATCTGGTGTGACTAATGGACTCTGCTTGGAAGTTCACAGGGCATCATACTAAAACTACTGACATCATCAGTTAATTAAGTTCTTTAAAAAAAATCTGGTGATCTTTCCCACTAAATGTGGTACGTCTGCTTTATAATAACATATCGGGACCATGGCAGAAGTCTTCTTTTTGGAATATATGCCTTACTATACTAAAATCTGAGTAACAATCTTCAAAAAAGTACAAGAGGTAATATCTAGATACTTGGATCTCTCAGGAACATCTTTCCTTATCAGGACAGAACTCTCTCTCTAGAAATTTATTTCCTCTAAACCAAATGGAGAGCCAGGATCTTTTGGTATATCAGAAAATAACAACATCAAATATCACATCTTTCTTTCCTATCAAATGCTTCTTGTAGGAGACACAACCTGAAATTGACTAAATCCAGAGTGCAATCCAGGTTGAGGCTCACCATTTCTCGGGGTTGTAATGGTTGGAACGTTTTCCTTCTCAGGTAGTTAATGCCAACTCGGTCCCATCATTCAAGACTGCTTATGATCGTTATGCCCTATCCATTTTCACCTGTTCCCCCAGTGGTTGACGGTTTTTTATTTTAACCTTTGTTTTATTTTATTTTCCTTTCTGAATACGATATTGCCGATACATCAGAACCGAGGATCAAAAGGAGATTGTCTCCTACTTAACTCGTGTACCAACCTGTAATAAAATAATTGTTAAATAATAGTAACGCTACACTAGTTCAACACAATACCCGTTTTATAACTTGCTTTTCGAACTAACAGTTTTACCACTGTATTAAACTTAGTTTTATATTATAAAAACTTATTTTCGAAAATGTGAATATTAAATTTTATTGTCCATTAACATACATATAATTCGCTTTTGTAAAAAAAATAATATAAATTAGTTATTTTTTGTATTAAATAATTTTTAAAAACTAATAAAAAGTATTAATTTATTAATTAAAATTGTATTTTATCACTTAATATTTGATTTTATATCATTGTTTTTATCCGCTCACATTTTTATCACTTACCTCGATTACGAGATACACCTCATTGGTTAATTTTAAACCATAAATTTTTCACCTGACCTTGTTTTTTATTGGTTAATCTTGTTACAGCCATTTACGTACATTACACCTGCCTCGGGAGAGCCTGACAGATTTGCCTCATTACTATTTTTAATGACATGTCTGAAGTAGAGAAATGTTGGAAGATAGTTTATGTAATACAGAAATTAAGAAATTATTAAATGACGTTATTGAGAATGAGAATTCTTCTATATCTGATTTTCTTCACAACTTATCATCTATTTTTGTAAAATGGCAGCACATTGAAAAACAGGTATAACTTAAATAGTTTTGTGTTTTATCTAGTACAGATACTTTTTAAAAGTTTGGAAGAAAATATTAAATTATCCTCAAGTCAGATTTCTGAAAAACATGATTCTGATCATGATCAAAGTTATCTAGTTCGAGAGTATGAATATTTCTTAAATTAATTTGTAGACTTAAATTTCAAATTTTGTTTATTTTTCAATTAAAATTACATTGTTTTAATGATTCAGAGGAATTGTCAGCTGATCATGCACTTAGTGATTGGGTAGGTTGATATATTTTTAACTTTTAGGTTTCCGAACTTGTTGTACGTCTAAGTTTATGTACTCGTCCTCAACAGGATTGGAAGCACTTTCTTAGATATGAGTTAGCTGACAGGTATGTGTTGCATACATGATCCTATTTTTAAGGTTTGGTAAACTTTGCGGACGTACTATTTTTCATGTGTATCTTAACTTGGGTTTGGAACCCCCAGATTGTTTGCCTAATGACGATAACGAATTAACAATATCTGGATCTCACTTGAATGATAATTTTGATGAAGTGGATGGTTTTATAGCTGGATCTCCGAAGTAAGTGAAGTATTTAATTATGCTTGTAAATTGACTAAATGTTAATTATAGTTTAGTTTTTAGTGGCTGATCAAAAAAGACAATTCAGTACTTACTACATTTTACAGTTTTTTTAATATTTTAGTCCTAAATTATTACGGCAAGACTAGAATTGCAAGCTTTTTTTTAGCAAAATTGCCTTAATCATTGTTGTATTAACTTTGAGTACAACCAAATTTTTTGATTATTTACAAGCATTTGTATCTGATTCAATGTTATCTTGCTACAGTTCTAAAAAAGCATTTAAGATGGACTGATCATACATTACGTTATTTGTCTATACATTAATCTAATATAGGGACAAAAATCAAGCTACTACCTGAATTGAAAAGTCAGGTGGCTAACTGAAAATTGTTATTTGACATTGCGGTAATGTTAATAAACTACAAGTCGTTTATTTTCCGTTCAGCATAAGTGATAGATTCTAAATGATTGTGACTTTAAAAAACAAAATTGTTGAAAAAGTGGGAATGTATTATGTAATCTTGTTGAACCTTGCTTATGTAGAACGCATTTGCATAATCTTATAACGCTTTTAGAATGTTACTTCGTTTTGGCATAATACTTTTGGAAGTGAGAATAGACTAAGGTGTACGGTTTTCCGATTCAGAAGCAGCAGACGAATTTTTAAAAAAGCTAAGGCTGTTGAAAGCGGTTTTACAGACTCCGTTTTAGTATGAATTTGATTTATACAACCTAAACCTGGACATAATCCAGTTTGTTTTGATTTGATGCGAATTTTTGTTTACGTTTTTATTCAATGGCCGTTTGAAACAGGGGAGGATTATTCCACTATAGTCAGGATGTAGAAGCATTTTTGTAAACTCAAATTATTATTATTATTGGAGTCACAATTTGGAACTCAAGTTAATTTGATGAAGTAATAAATATTTTTTGATTACGTCATTATTGTTATATTTAATATTTTTGAGCTAATTATTATCAATTCTTGCTTTTTTATCGTCTTTGAAAGTAGAACAGCTAATCATTCATTCATTCATTTTGGTTGGTGATCACGTGGTCACCTCTTCATTATTCCCCATATTTATACGACATAGCAAACGATCGATTTCGATGGCTTGATAAGTGTAACACAAACGTAGAAGAATAACAAAGTTCCTTGGCTGGTAGACGGCATCCTTGTGACGTCGCCACTGTTCGCAAAGATTGACGAGGCCGCCTGATTTTTTGTCAGGGTTATCTCCCTTAGTCCAACGGCTACATATGGTATACGTATACCTTTAGATACCTTTTAAGTATCCTGGGTGTATGTTCGCACCCACCACTGCTGTAGCGGAAGCCCAGTTATACCGCTGTGCACTCGGACCCTGCTGCTATTAGTCTAGATGCCTAAAGGCACCTAGTCCAGGATGCACCACGTGGAGGACTAACAGTCAGGAATATCACCATCATTGGAAATTGAGACTTTATAAGCATTACTCAAATCCTCAGGATTATTAGCATCCCTAGAACAGCTAATGGAAACTGATGAAATTGTGGATGTAAATATAATGAATGTATGTTTTGGAATTAATGAAATTTACAACTGGGTGTGCTTAGATTAAGCGAGTTAAAAATGGTTCACTACTCTAGGATTATTGGTTGAATCTGATTGTGAGAAACTTTGTTATTCTTCCACGTTTGTTACGCTTATCAAGTCATCGAAGTCGATCGTTTATGTCGTATAAATGTGGAAAATAATGAAGTAATGACCACGTCAACAACCAAAATGAATGCTTGGATATTGTAATGGTGCTGTTTTTAATTGTTCGAGTGCACAGCGGTATAACTGGACTTCCGCTACGGCGGGTGGGTGCGAACATACACCCAGGATACTTAAAAGGTATCTAAAGGTATACGTATATCATATGTAGCCCTTGGGTTAAGGGAGATAACCCTGACAAAAAATCAGGCGGCCTCGTCAATCTTTGCGAACAGTGGCGACGTCACAAGGATGCCGTCTACCAGCCAAGAAACTTTGTTATTCTTCCACGTTTGTCTACGTTTATCAAGCCATCGAAATCGATCGTTTATATGTCGTATAAATATGGGGAAATAATGAAGAGGTAACCACGTTACCAACCAAAATGAATGTTTTTAATTGTAGTCACTGTTATTATTGTTGTATCCATTGCATTTGAAAAACGATTGTTGACAACACCAATCGAGTTGAGAAATCATTTCTGGGTCATTTCTGGACCCTTTTCTACGCGAATGCAAGCAGAGATGTCTCTAAATAGGGCTACTTAGTTTTGTTTTACAAAACATCGATTGACATCATTTTTATTTTGACAAACAATTTATTATTTAAAAATAGACTGTCTTTGGTGTGATTAGAATTTCACCCATTCTTATTTTCACTTACCAGTATGCCGCTACTAAACGTTTTTAGTGTTTAAAAATGTATGTGCTTGGGTGGTCTAGCGGTACAGCGCTCGACTTGGATCTGGGCGGGCATGAGTTTGAATCCAGCCACTGGCACTAAATGCTGGCCTACGTTCGGCTTCGCTAAAATGACCACTGCTGAAAGATGTTTCTCGTAAAATATTTAAAGTAGTAAAAAATAAATAATAAGTATGTACTACTACTGGTTTATATATGTGCTTGTAATACATTTTTTGTGTTTAGCCCATCTGGCAATCAGCAGTCTCCTCCAGTTTCGCGTACAACTCTTCGTCAATCTTTGCCTCGGGCTTTATTCACTGATTCGATTGTGTTTCCAGAATCATGTCAATCTGCAGAAAAGGATGTCGTTTCCGTACAGGCATCTTGTCAGAAAAGTATTCGATCCGTAAAAACCCATCAGTCGAAGCTTGTACTTATTCCCTATCAACGATCTAAACGAAAGTGCAAAACTCCTACCAAAAGAATTCAAGTAAAACGAGAATCTAGAAGAAAGTTGCAATGGTATTGTTGTTTTTATTGATTCTCGTGTTCTAATCGCATATTTACTGGTAACAACGCGCACAAAACATTCGCGCTATTCAAAGGAATTCATTTTTTTGCTGTTTAATCGGTTTATTTAGGTAATTTTTAGACAACGGAAGTTTGTACTTGCCTCAATTTTTAGTTTTGCACACTACAGTTATAATTGCGTGAAAGGATTATAGTATTTTATTACACTTGTAGAAACAATTTCTTTTGTCGACACAGAGTATAAAACTATATGTCGACTCACAATTTACTACAGTATTGATGCTTTTTAAAGGATATATTCGTTTTTATGAATTAACGAAACTGTAAAAAAATTAGTAATAATAATAGAACTTGCTTTATTTTTTATTTTGAAATTCCGCTTACATGGTGAGACTAAGTTTTATTTATAAAAAACATTTTGTTATCATGATATTTACATCACTTAATTGTCACTATGAGCTGATTTAAGATTATTTTTTTTACTTTGAGATTGTTTTTAGAAGTGTTAATTTAATTTTTTTTAAGAATACGTAAAATGTTATATAAAAGTAATAATAAAATATAAAAACAATGATGTTTAGCATTTTTCATGAACAATTTTTATGCATTTTGTTTTAAACAAAATAGTTTTACTTGTAAATTCGTTCAATTAATACTTATCATTTTGTTTGTTGGGATGCTAATGATCTTGAAGATTCGAGTAGTGCTTAAAAAGTCTCAATCTTCAATGATTTCGTAACACATCATGGACTAGATACACCCAGACTAACAGTGGGGACCAAGTGCACAGCGGTATAACTGCACTTCCGTTTCGGTGCAAGCATACACCAAGGGTACTTACAAAGTATATTACAGTATACATATACTGTATATAGCTGTTTGAGTTAATCTTAACAAAAAATCAGGCGGTTCTGAACAGTGGCGCCGTCTATCGGTCAAGAAACGTTGCTATACTTCTACGCTTGTTACGCTTATTAAACCATCGAAGTCGTTCGTTTAATATGCCAAGTGAATGAATGAAAATTTTGTTTATTTGTGATTAACGTTTACACTGCATTGGTGTAGCATATAAACCGTTTGACATTTGCGTTTGAAAGCACACCAACCAGCGAAAGACGTCGTCGGCTGTTAGGAGCTTCTAAGACAACTCCAGAATCGGTCAACGTCATGCGGAACAGCTCAACGGCCAATCCGTGTCATCGACTGTCGTCTTCCAAAACGAAATCCAATGCCACATCGCAGAATCGCAAAGCTGGTCTGCAATCGCCCTCCAACAATGTCGCTTGTGACAAAAAGACCAAAGTCAAGCGTTATAGACGTTCGGTGCACGAAACTCCAAATCCGCAAAAATCGCATCCCCGATGGGAGAGAGCCAAATTAGCTGCAGCTGAAAAGACAAAAAATAGGGTATGATTTGTTGTTGTTTTTTCAAAAATAATAAGTGTTAAATGATTTTGGTTTGTCGCTATGTATTTGTACTATTGTTTTGTGTTAACAAGGAAATCATTGTAGGCGAATCGCCAATCAAGCCTCTATTATCCGTTGGCAGTCCGCTTCGACGCCTTCGCCGTGCCAATTCAATGCTGACCAATGTGTTCAACTTGGAAATTCATCACCAACAAACGGAATTGACCAGATCGCCCAGTATTTTGAGTCAAAGTTCCAGTTTGCCTCCAACAATTTCCAACGATTTGATTCGCGAAAATTCCAATTTCGACTTGATTTCCAAAGATTCCTGTTTGTCGATGACGATGTCGCGAGCAGAAAAGTGGCGCCGTCGTCAATTTGAGGAAGAGCTCAGTTTGAGTCAATTTACAACCAACGTGTCTAGCTCCAATCAGCCCTTTTTGGTCGACAAAAGTGACGCCGATTCGTTGGTCAGACGCGATTCAAATCTGTTTGCCAACATGCTGACTTCGCCTGTTCAGTCGGAAAATTGTCCACTGCTCGTGTCGAACGGAATTTTGCTCAGTCCAAGCAATAGCAATAAACGAATCAAAACTCCACGCAAAAGTAATTGGGTCCATTTATTTTGTTTGTTTATTTCGGTTGGTGATATAGTTGTCTCTTCATTATTGCTACATTTGTAGGATGAACTTTTGTAGCTGGCAGGTAGTACCATTGTTTGCAAGGATTGACAGGACCACCTAATTTTCTGACTGAGTTAACTCTTCTAGCCCAATGATTGTTTACGGTATATTTTAAGATTTCGTCCTGGGATGGGATGCGTCGATCAAATCCATGCTGTTCGTAGAATGTTAGAACTTCGTTCGCGATACCAATAGCCTACTTATTGTGCATTTATAGATTATTCAGCCACCTTTGATTCTGTTGATCGCAACCTGCTGTGGAATCTTCTTATTACCAAAGGAATTCCTGCCAAGATTGTCAACATTATTAAATCGTTATACACGTCGTCAAACGCAGTAATACGGAATGGTGATTCTTTAACAGATGCAATCTACATAAATTCAGGTGTTCGCCAAGGATGTGTTTTAGCTCCCATGCTCTTCAATTTTGTAGTTGATGACATTTTTGATGAAGTGTCTCGGTCATTTGAGGGCTGTATGACTCATGATGGTCGCAAGATAGCGGATCTTCAGTATGCAGACGATGCGGTTCTTATGGTAGAAACCAAAAAAGATTTGCAAAATGCGGTTGAACTTACTCAAAAAGCCTCAGAGAAATACAGTTTATATCTTACTAAAAAAACAGTGGTTTTAGCTAACGTCCCCTTTAGAAATCCAATCACTATTAATAGTAGCCCACTCCCTGTGGTCGATAAATTTACATGTCTAGGCTCGGTCATAGATAGTAAAGGATCCTGCTCTTCAGAGATTCGGCGTCGTATTCGCCTTTCTGCTGCAGCCTTTGGGCGTTTAAGTAAACCTGTATGGAACAAAAGTAATATTTCTATTAAAACCAAGATTAGAATATATAAGAGTTTAGTGCGTTCCATTTACTATATGCATGCGAAACTTGGACTCTTACCCAAGTGGATACACAAAAGCTTGTTCATTTTGAGCAAAGCTGTTTAAGATCCATCTGGTTTCGCTCGTTGTCTTCTATTGAACGTACTCACTTAATAGCTAGTAAAATATTTCGACCATTCCCAGATATTTGTAAGTCTCTTAACATTTATTGGCCATGTATCTCTAGCTCAGTTAAAGAAAGACGATTAAAATGGATTGGCCATGTTTTACGTAGAGCTCCCACTCATCCAGCCAGAATAGCTATGGAAGCCCACCCATTACCCGGATGGAAAAGAAGGCCAGGCGGCCAACGGAAAATTTGGACAGACATTGTAGCATGCGAACTCAGTCCTTTTATTTATGCTAAGCCCCCCCCGTCCAAATGAATTATTTAAATGGGCGTCCGTTTGTTTACCCTATGCAGCCAACAGAGATCATTGGAGGGGTTTAACTCGGGATGTAATTAACATTTAATGTCAGCACACATTAAGTGTCGTTCTTTGAGTACACACTACAAAAGTTGACGTTTTTACAGACGCTTTGGTTTTTGTTGGACTACCCTGAGTGATAATAACCGGTGGGGGATGTTTATCCCCGATGATGATGATGATGATGATGATGATGATGAATGGGTGCTAACATACACCCAAGATGCCTAAAAGGTGTCGTGGGGTGTCTATTTACCATATATAGCCGGTTAGGCTTGTGAATCTGTCAACCAGCGTCAACTCCTAACATATCACTTGGTCAATTGGTGTGAACAGTGGCGTTGTCACAAGGAAGCGGTCTTCTACCCCCCCTTCAAGTTCAGTTCACATCCGACAACCTTTTCGTATAGGATCTCGATATGCTATGCGAACATGAAATTAATGAAGAGTTGGCTCGGTTACCAGCTTATGTTATGCTGTCTATTTTGGGAGTACATTCAATTTTTTCATATTTATCTCTTGTTGCATTCAGAAGTAAACGTCGCAAACATTTGACAGCGTGTCCTTCGCCTCTAATTGAAGCTCCCGTATTTAAATTGGATGTCAGTAAACAATTGAGTAATGCAAAAGCCCTTTTCAATGTCAATAGCCCAAATAAGAAATTAAATACGGTGACTTCCGATTGTGCTTCCAAATCTCCTTCCGATTCGTTGATTTCTGCTCTTCTACCTCGACCCGAACGTTCTCCCTTTGCTCTGTTGAATGTGTTCAATCGTGCACCACTTGGCTCTGGGCAAGTTAACTCCAAGATTTTATTTCATGGTTTTACTTATGGATAATATTGGATTAAATTTTATTTTATTTGGAAATAATTTGATCTGTTTACAAGGAATACTTGGTTCATTGAGAAAATATTAGAAATAACATTTTACTTATATATATTACAGTTTTGATGTTATTTGGTTAGGATTTGTCCATATTAAGAATTCAATTTTGTTTTAAATTTTATAAACAGTTGTTTAACATTTTTATACATAGAAGTATTCAATATAGTACATTATACAGCATATAATGAATTTTTAATGTTTGCTTAATGACATTGTCACATCTTCATTATTTCCATTTTGCAAAGTATCATGCGAAGGAAACATTGTATTATTTCATTCCTTATTTCTATATTAAGCGATCGATTTCGATGGATTTATAAGAATAACAAACGTAGGAGAATATTAATTTTTTTACTGATAGACGGCATCCTTGTAACAGCGCCACTATTCTCGAAGACTGATGATTTTTTGTCATGGTTACATCCCTTAGTCAAACAGTTGCATATAGTGTAGGTATACATTGAGATGCTTTTTAAGCAATCTGGCAGAAGCCTAGTTATATCGCTGTGGATTCCGTTCCTGCTGTGTTAGTCTAGACACAAATCCAGGATCTGTTACGTGAAAATAACAGTTGGAAATAGTGTAACGCAGATAGCTACTGAAATCGTATTGATTAGTTGTTTTATTCCTTACTTATGGCTTTTTCGTCTACTATTATCCACAGAGATATTTTGGACTATACTAACTTGAGTAGTCAAAGCGCATCTGCTTGTGTGGCTCGTCGCAAGCAGTTGTTCGGAGACGATGAGTTTCGCAAGTCGGAAAACGACGCCGGTGTTATCCAACAGCAGAAAATTGGTTATGCAGGCGAACAGGATGAAAACTCTCGTCATTTGTGGGATGAATCATCGATGGATATACCACTTTCACCAGCTTTGCGTCGACTTAGATGGAATATGCAGCAAAATACAAATGATGCTGATGACATTTCATCATTACAATCCAATAAATCCCACTTTTCTGTATCCGACCTCAATGTATCCCAATTACCACGACGTACTCGATTAAGACGTTCATTGTTTAACTAATTTGTTTGAAACGGTGTTTTGATTTGTATTTGGTTTTTTTATTTTATTACCTGTTCAATTTATGTGATTTCTTTGTTTAAATTATGCTTGGTTTTACTTCCATAATGATGCCAATGCATTTTTGCAAAATGTACATGTTGATACAAATTAATTTAAATATATTTTGTTACTTATGAGTAGTGTGGTTTTTAAAAAAGTGTTTTAATAGGTGGACACACGTAGCCGGATGCTAATCCTCTTTCTATGTATCAGAAACGGAGTGTACAACGGTAAAACAGATTTTTTGGTTGAACAGGCAGTTGAAAGGTGACAACCCTCACCAAACAGTCCTTGTTAAATTTGTAGGCACAATGTCAACATTTTCGAAAATTTAAACAATGACAATGACAATATTTTCTCAAAGACATTAAGTTATAAAAACTCGGCAGTTTTCATAGATTTTATTTTTCAATAGCATAGCATAAGTTGGTGGCAAAACCACCTCGTCATTAATTCCAAATTTTAAGAGCTTTTCCAATTCCCATACGGAAAGGTTGTTGAATGAACTTGGAGGGATAAATGACGTTTTTCGGCGATGTCAGTGTTCACATGAAGACGATCTCCTTTAGGGTTGATGGATCCACAAGTCTAACCTGCTACATATGGTAAATAGTTATTTTGAGATACATTTTAAGCATCTTTGGTGTATGCTAGCACTGAACGGGAATCCAGCGAAAGCCCATTTTATACCTGCTGTTATTAGTCTAGATGCCTGCTGGCACCTAGTCCAGGATGCACCACGTGGAGGAGGAACAGTCAGGAATATCACCATTATAGGAAATTGAGACTATAAGCATTACTTAAATTCTCAGAATTTTTAGCATCCCAACCGTAAAAAATAATTCACCTTACAGTTTAGTTGACTTTATAAATAACTTGTGCATTGTAAGTCACTCAACGTTTATTGGCCATGTATCTCTAGCACAATAAAAGAAAGACGATTAAAATGGATTACCCATGTTTGACGTAGATCGCCCACTCATCCAGCCAAAATAGCTATGGAAGCCCATTCATTACTCGGATGGAAAGGAAGGCCAGGCGGTTAACGGAAAATTTAGACGAACATTGTGGCACGCGGACTCTCCCTTTATTTATGCTAAGTCCCCTCGTCCAAATGAATCACTTAATTGGACGTCCGTTTGTTTACCCTATGCAGCCAGTAGAGATCATTAGAGGGCTTTAAATCGGGATGTAATTAACATTTAAAGTCGGTACACCTCAGGTATTGTTCATTAAGTGCACATTTCAGTAGTTGATATTTTTGCAATCGTTTTGGTTTTGGACTACCCTGGATGAGAACTAGTGGGGGCTGTTTATCCCCGATGATGATGCTGATGACTTTATAAATGAAAACTGCTACTCGCGCGTAAACGCTCGATCGGTTACACACAAAAAACCGTTTCTGGCAGTTTCAATGTATCTTTATTTTGACCAGTTGATCGTACAGCACAATAATTTCATTAATGTTTAATATTACGTTATAATTCGAGACATATCACTACGAATAAAAACTGAATATGAGTTTGTTTTTATTGTTAGTAGAGCGTTCAAAACATAGTTTTATCTACCACTGTAGACAAATAGTCAATATGCGGCTATTTTTCTAAAAAAAATGCAAATAATTGCCCCCAACTCGTTTGTTTCACTATACAATCAGAGGTTGATTATAAAATTACACTAATTAGATGTAAATAATCTCATTTAAAAGTTGCTTTTTCAAACAGCAATTTGCATAATTAGTATTTTTTTCCTAACCAAATTGTTTTTGTTTGTACAAATTTATTCGTTTGTTTTTATTCCCCATTTTGAATTTTCCGAAATAGTACATACATGCACAAACATTCCATTCGTTCTATCTATTTCATTGTGTATGTATGGAGCGTAGGGTAGTTTAAGTAATCGTGTGTGTGTGTGTACAAATAGGGACAAAAATCATACTGGGAAGGACCGATGCCTTGCGGCCAATTTAGTTTATAAACTTTGAATAAAATAAAAACAATAATGCTGTTTTATCAAATTAGCGATTCAAAATCTTTTTCCAAAACTTCTTTATTCATTCCTCTCTTTTTGATTGGTGTTTATAAAGCTAAAATGTAAAAAAGTAATTAATTGTTAGGTCTTTTTCAATCGACTTGTGGTTTTTCTATAATTGAAGAGCAGTATAATTTCTTATTTATAGTTTATTTTCGTTTTTAATAATAATAATAATAGAATAGCTTTTTACATACCGTGTTTGCAATGCAATGTACAATGTACATTTGTTCATACATCAGTAATGATTATTATTATTATTATTGTAAATAGAAAGCTTATTTTTGTATAGTTGAAGCCTAAATTGTTATATATATATATATATATTATCTGACGTGTAGATTTTTAACTTTTTATGAATTTTTTACAAACTTTTAATTAAATAAGTGGAACCGAATTATAGTGACAATACGAAAACAATTTATTTGTATTATTTTTTGAACAAATACCACAATTTATAATTTTTGCAAGAGATAACCAGAAATGAACCGATCTAGCCAGTCCCAAGCTTGGATAAAGGAATAAAGGTATCCGGCAGCAAAAATCTACATCTAAACAATTTAATGATAGCGATGCTTCAAATGAGTTCGATACAGAACCAAATGGAGAAAACTGACCAAAATTAACGACTCTTTACAAGAGAGAAAAGCTGTAAAAGGAAGGGAAGGTAATCAACTTTTACATTTTCTTATCCATTAGAGTACAACTATTTGCTAGATAATTTAGGCTTTACGTACATACAAAGACTTTTTAACGTAAATGGCTTATTCCTTAGAACAAATATAAACTGAATTATTGCATATACATAGAAAAACAAAATAGCATCGAGGTTTTTAATTTCAACTGAAAAACGTTTTAGAATGAGGTTAGCACGTTACGAAACATTCTGTCTATTTCATGGAACAAAAAATGCTTGTTTTACATTTTTGTTAGTATTCAACGTTATCAGATAACAACTAGCCCACTATTTAGTTTAAGCGACACAAAATCAATACTAGATTTGGTTTTTAATCGGTTAGATGTTGAACAATAAACTTTTTTTACCATTTTAAACATTTAGCAAAGCCAAATGACAATCGGTAGTGGAATTCAAACTCACAACTATTCAGTACTTAGTTTGGTACCTTAGCCATTTTGCATAGTTACACAAACAACTCAAAATGGCGACATTTTTTAAAATACGTTCAAGAGGTCTCAAGGTTAATCTATAATTGCAACCGTGTGGGTTTTTAACTAACTGACAAAACTCTTATTCCGACTCAAATAAGTAGACTTGCAAATCTATTGTTTTATTGTTGATAGACTACAGTGTTTATTTTTTTTAAACCACTGATAACATTGTTAGATAATTAGTAAGATCTATCAATCATTTTTATTGTTGGTTTTTTTTCAATTTTCTTTTTTTTAATAATGTTTATACGGGTAGTTGACCTTCAAACTATCTTTTAAAATGTTTTTCGTGTCAACAACTGTTTGTATTCAATAGATAGACATGAAATCGAATTGGAATTTTATTTTGTTCTCGCACGTAGATATTTACCAAATACTTTCAAATTGAATATTCGAACAACCCAACTCTATTAACAACACCCCATTGAAACGTTGATAGTTACTTTTAAATTTAGTTTACAATGGTCCATTTTCCTAAATGCACTGAAATTAAATCATTTTTCAAATTTGCTAACGGAAATCAACAAAAAACGAATTATTTAAAACATTTTACTTACCCAATTTTAAGCCGTGTATGTTTGTGTGTGTCTATATATATAACTATTTTTTTTTCAATTTGAGAAATACAGAAAATGTGGTTAAATGAAAACATTAGATTTTTCTCAGACCTATATATATATATATAATGCGTTTTAAAAAATTAAAACAAATTATATTTGCTAGTTTAAAAGCACTATTTCCGAAATATTTTGTTTCAATGTTTATAATTTGTATATTGCAAGCCACCTCCCACAAACACTTGTTATTTTAAACAATAACTAAACATTTAATTAATGTACAAACATTTCGTTTTCCTTGTTTTCCAAATTTTAGATTTCGTGTTTGTTGTTATTATTATTATTGTTGAATAATTGTTTTTGACAAAACAGAAAGATTATTTGTTTGGTGGTATCCTTTGTAGATACGTACACACACACACACGTGTGCAAAAAACACGAACAACGGTAGCAAACATGCATAAAATAAACTATCTGATTTCAATAAAATAATAATCATTTCTTACATTGACATATTTGCTTTAGTCCAAAAAACAACCGTTTTTGCTAATTCCATGTAATCAAATTTTATCCTATTTTGCTGTGTTATTTTTTACATTGAATGTTGTTAATAATAATAATGATAATAATAACAATAATTCTTAAAATAATTTTATTTTGTATCAACATAGGGTGAAAATATAAGTACATATATTTTGTGTTAATTGTAACTCCATCTAGACACGATCAGAAATGAACCGATCTTGTCTGGAGGCTTTGTGGCAGCAAGAGCATACGACAGTAAAAATAAACAATGCCCAAACTTTTGACTATTGATAATGTTTTTAGAATAACGACTCCTTATAAAAGAAGAACATTTTTATGTCAATTACATAGCAAAAAAAGTTTTTTTAATTGTATACATTTAGTGGAATAAAATATGAAACTCAAAAATGTTATTTTTTCGATTGTTATTATCTGGTTAAATATACCAGACAGAATTTGTGCTATTTTTTACATAAGTACAAAATAGATTATCAATCTTTTTCAGCTTATCCCTCTTTTATAAAGGGTCGCTATTTCTGCTAAATTTTTTCAATTTGGTTTGATATTTTAACTAATTTGAAGCATTATAGTCATTAAATAATGTTGGCATATGTTTTTTACTGTTGCGTGCCCTCCCTTCCGCAAACCATCCTTCTTTATCTAGGCTTGGGATTGGCTAAATCGGTTCATTTCTGATAAATTATTAGCATATTCGAGCAAAACAATTAACAAATTTTAAAGTATGTTTTCAACTTGTCAACATTCAAACAATTGTTTAAGTAATTTAGCTTTTATTTATGTATTGTTTTCTTTCTACCTAAAATTAATTACAATTGTAATGTGATATAAAGTTCTAAATAGCCCAAATATATGGAAAAATTACATATTTTGCTAGCTTGTGTACAATGTGAGATTGATATTAATTAGAGCCAAACACACCTACTGAGTTTGAGAAATTCATACTGTGTTAAATACACTAAGTGGTTTTATTATTGTATATTAATATATATATATATATATATATATATATATATATATATATATATATATATAGCGTGGCACTGTGCTCATGCGCCTCGTGTTTGTATACAAAACAATTTCAAAGGTTGACAGATGGTTTCTGTCTTCGTGTGCGTTTGTGTATACAAGTTGAACTGGAACAAAAGGGATAGGGTTAAGTCAACCATACAAGCGATCTTTCATGTTTAAATTAATAATATGGTTGTGTACTGTATATTCAGCATGAAATGTTAAATTTAATATATATCTACAATTTATTTTTAATTAATACTAAATTTTGTTTATTCCTAGTTTTCTATTAATGCATTGGTTATATAATAATGTTCATTGTTCATTTTAGTTATCTATAAATAATGCACAAATCAACTTTGCTTATTAAAAATATGAATAAAGAATAAAAATTCTATACAATTTTGTTTATATAAATTTTAGTTTAAGTCAAACAATTGAAAAGTATTGAAAATAAGGCACTTTGCTATTCATAAAATATGAGTCAATAAGTAAAACAATCATAACAATAATGTTAATAAAAAGTGTAATAATTCAAAAGATCATTATTTCTAAGTTCATAACTCCGCCCAGTTTGGATCAGAAATAATTCAATCTTGCCAGTCCCAAGCCTGGATAAAGGAGGAGGGTTTGAGCGTAAGGTTAGCAACCTGGCCTCTGTAAAAAATTATACTGCTACGGAAACAATAAAAGGACGCCATTCCGGCAAACAACGTATCTGGATGACAGAGTTACACCGATGACAATGTTGAGTGAAAGCCAAATGTAAGATCAGTCTTCGATTTGCAGAACCTTCAATGCCAACGAGACTTTGTTATTGTTGTTGTTGTTTTGCTGTAATTGTTGTCTTATTGCCCCATGCTTATTTTTAAAGCAAAGGGTTGTGTATAATATAATAATAATAATAATAATAATAATAATAAAAACAATTTAATATAATGAAATATTTTTTCAAGGTTGTAGACTAAAAAGCAACTTCGTCTAGGGTGGATTTGAAGAGAACTAATTTATTCTGTCTCGATAAACAAGAAAGGTCTGCTGCAAAACGAGCACTTGACAGTACAAACCTTTCAATGGTGATAATGCTTCAAACTGGATTAAAAACAAATTTTTATGTATCATAAAAATTAATAATGACGAAAATTAAAATAACAATGACGCAATACCCATACTTGAAAAAATTCATTTTATTTGTATATAGTTAATTTTAAACTTTTTAATTAAATAATGCTTATTATCATTATTATTATTATTATTATTATTATTATTATTATTATTATTATTATTATTATTATTATTATTATTATTATTATTATTATTATTATTATTATTATTATTATTATTATTATTATTATTATTATTATTATTATTATTATTATTATTATTATTATTATTATTATTATTATTATTATTATTATTATTATTATTATTATTATTATTATTATTATTATTATTATTATTAAATATTATTATTATTATTATTATTATATTATTATTATTATTATTATTATTATTATTATTATTATTATTATTATTATTATTATTAAGAAATGTTATAAAACCATTTACTATATCTATTTTATTTTTTCATGTTTGCTACTTTGAGTGTTTTACGAGTAACATCTTTCAGCAGCCAAACGTTGGCCCGCATTTTAGTGCCGGTAATGGGATTCGAACCCATGCTTACCGAGGTCCGAATTCGAGCGCTGTACCGCTAGACAAATGACAAATAAAACAAGTTAATAAATATTTTGTTGTCCGGACATCGTGACTAGCAAGTAGGCATGTAGTGAAATGTGACCTCTTTTCTACTCGCAGGGTAAGAGTTGAGCAACTTAGCTTTAAAAGTGACGATAGACATTGTGTTTAAAAATCAATTCACCATTTTGAATAAATTTGAACTCCAATCTTTTAAAACTATTTTTTCCAATATCAATAACTTTTATTGTCCATATAAACACTATATATCAATAAGCACAATTTTAAACTTTTGTTTGGGCATAATTAAAACACAAATAGGATTACGCAACATGCATTGAGTGTTTGGATAGTTGAAAAGATGTGTTGATACAATGGGCAAAATTAGCACACTGAAGACTTTTTCACATTCGATTGTTTGAAAAACAAACAAAACAAATTTAATCAGATTAAATAAATTTTTGCCAAAGTTATAAGTGGCTCAATGATGGCTCAAGATTATATATATACTGAAGCTTATCAAGTAGTTATTCACAAATATTTGCCTTGCTAATTACTCACAAAAAATTAAAATATGATGATTTCTAATGGGATTGCGAGTGAATAATTGAAAAATTTTTTTTATGCAATAAGTGCTTTTAGATGAATATGGTTTAATTTTGCTGTTTTAGAAAGTATTTTATCGCAATCAAATGTTAAAATTATAGTGTGTAAGCACTTTACTATTGCTGTTAGTAGTAGTACCTGTAGGTTTAATAATTTAATAAAAGTACATTTAGTGTATTAATGTATTTAATTAATTAATTATGTTATGGACGTATCTATATACTTTTTAAACATCCGGTGATGTATTAATGTTTATAGTATTATTATTATTATTAACATGCATTTTTTAACTTTTTATATTTTACAATAAGATTTAATATTAGTCAAATATATTAAGTAAATAAACTTGATAAATGTTTCTTTTTTTAACTTACTTATGTTGTCGTAATAATATGGAAATAAATAACATGAATAATCATTATATCTCAAGTTGTTTCAATCTATATATATATATATATATATATATAATCTTATTAGGAACTAACAGTTGATTATTTACTCACTATGGAAAGTATAATTATTTAATTGGAAAAAGAAGATCTATAATTAAATGGTTACATAATATATTTGAGTTATCTACAGTAATAAAAGCATTTTAAAATATTAAATTAGGTGGTTTCACATTGATAAATAATTTCGATATTATTGTAACGGTAAAAGCATATTATTAGTATATATATATATATATATATATTAATAAAACGGTATGCGATCACTAACCAACTATTATATTTTATAATTATCTAAATGTATAGCTCAATTAAATTATTTACTTATAAAATTAACAATTTTTAAAAGTCAACTTAAGTTCCTTGTTTTGTCTCCATCGTTATAAATTTCTAATAGAAAATATGAAATAATGATGCAATTAAAAATAATAAATCATGTTTATCTTTTAAAATACTTTCCAGTTATATTTTTTAGAATTTAAAAAAATTCAAGTTTTATTATTGAAATAGAAAAAATAATTATTGTAATTGATAAAAATGCAATTAGTGCAGTTTATAGGCCAATGGTTACAAATTTACTATTTTCTATTATGTCAAGTTAAGGTAATTAAAAAATAATTAAACACAATGTCTATTTCAAGTTGCTTTAAATTATACATCATTGTGATTTACAAAATTCAAGTTTTGTTTTAATTAATAAAATGTAATCAGTACATTATATAAGCTGAAAATCATACGTTATTATGATTTACAAAATATATTTATTCAACTTTATATTTTAGGCTTTTTCGGTACTTTTACGAGTGGTTTTTAAATATATTTTAAATGTGTTTAATATAACAACACCGATGTAGGTCCAAATAGATAGCCAACGTTTAACAGATTGTGTAAAGTCAGTGTTTAAAACTTTTTTGGATTCAAATACATTGGATCGAGAAAGTCGCACTCTATACTTCTACTATTTGTATTTATTTAAGTATAATATTTTAATTAAAAAGTTATAAAAAATTAATTATTAAATATTGTAAAAATTAAGTTGTATTTATATATAGATATTTAAAAAAATTAAATTATAATAATACTTTTTTCATATTTCTTTGTTTATTTTGTTGTTACTGTCTGAATGTTTTAAGGAAAATATTTTTTAGCCTGTGGACATTTAGTAAAGTCAAACAGGCGTTTGCATCTAGTGCCAGCGGTTACATTCAAACCCTACCCAACGTCGAGTTGAGCACTGTACCTCTAGTCTACTCTGACATAAAAAGAATTTTTTTTAAATACATTTTTCAAATTTTATTTATTTATTTTTACTACTTTGAATGTTTTACGGAAAACGCATCTTTCACCAGTGGACATTTTAGCAAAGCCGAACGTGGACCCGCATTTTAGTGCCGGTCGGTGGGATTCGAATCCACGTCTATCAGATCCAAGTCGAGCACTGTACAGCCGGCCTATTACGGCACTCGTATTACAATTATATTAAAAAGTTATACATTAACCAATAATATTTAACCTCAATTGTTTTAATAACACACTTGTTAACAAGCCGTATTTAAAATTTGTTAAACATTTAAACATCTAATGGCTTATTGTGTTCTTTTAATTTCTAGTTAATTAAAAAGTCATTTTTTAACAAAATGCCATTATTAGTAGTACAAACACATTTCACTTTTTAATATTTTAACAACAATTATATATATATATATATATATATATATATATATATATAAGTGGTTGCAAATATAAGCCATCACATTTATTATTTAATATTTTGTAGTAAATTATACAAAAAGCAATTTAGTAACCCTAAAAATCAGATATGTTTCACATTTTCTAAAGATATTTGACGCTATATTTGATGTTAATAAGTTTACTCAATCTTACATTATGAGCCAGTTAATAATTTACATAATTTTTTTATTAGTTACAATTATACCTATAAAAATATACTTGTATTTTAATTATTATATAATATTGTATATTTTATAATTACAGTGACTTTTTTCTATGTTATGTAATAGTTGGAGATGTTTTGGTTAAATAATCACTTTTTTGCTGTATTTGTTGTGACGGCTGTATATATATATATAATTACACTTAATGAAAAAATCAAATAATTTTACTAGTTGTTTTTATGATGCCATATTGATTCAGCAAAGCATTAGATTGAAATAATGAAACTAGTAATTTGTTTTGCTAACCATAAACTCCTTTTAACTTTATACTAGCCAATCACTTTTCAATCCGTAAATTATGTCTTTTCTAATTGGTCCAAATAAATAGATTAATATTTTTGACCAATCATAGCACATATAATTATTTACTTAACAATCATTAAGTAAAAATAAAAGATCACCACCCTCTCTCTCTCTCTCTCTCTATATATATATATATATATACATGTATGTATATATGCATGCACATAAATCAGTAAACATAATAAAACATCAAGCATTAAGATTGTTTAATGGATATTTTTTAACACTCAATTCGGAGTTGTAAAAAATAAACATGTTGCATCCATCATTACAAGGTCACAATGATTTAAAACAAGCAACAAATCATTTTGATTCACAAATGCATTTTCTCAATTTGCATCAAAATCACCAAAACAGACATCTTTTGTTCAATTACTCCAAATGGATGAGTTGTGATCATCACCAACAAGACGCACCAAATCAATCGATGAAATCCGAACTCGTTCGCCTATTGTACGAAACACAAATGTCCAGTCGGATCGATGAAAACAATCGCCGATTGCGTCAACAGCATGTTCAAATGGACTTTAAAACGTACTGCTCATTGGCTGCCAATTCGAACGACGTACATTCCAATTTGAATTCAACAATTGCGCACTGTATCCAGTGCGAATCGCTTAACGACGACAAATCAAAGGACGGGAGTCGAGCAGGAGCCGTCGAATTAAAGCCCAATTTTAGTTATATTGGTAAGCCGATTTGTTTGAATACCGTTTTGGTGAGATTATGTGGCTTTGTAGTTAAAGCTTTAGTCTAGTATTATAACAGTACAGAAATATATTGATGAGTAGAAACAAGTAATTGCGTAGTCGGTATTTACACCATTTTAGGTTGATTGGAAAAAGCCTCTCTATAAAATCGTTTGTTTTTTATAAAGTGTCGTGTAAATACTATGACAGTGACTGATAAACCAGTTTTTAAAATTTTAAATATATTTAATCAATAATTTGAAATGTTGCAGATGGAAATTTGTATTTGTTTAGTTACCATAATTCTTTTTCTACATAATAATACCCAAGTTCTTATGAATATATATTCTATAATTCAGTGTGTTGTTGAATAAAGCGGCAATTTTTTATAAATCATCTGTGTTTCAATTATTCAATTTTACAACACAATTGAATTGTAAACATTATTTTGAAAATTTTTACAATTTAGAAAATATTTTCCAAAAATATTCTTTTTGGTTTAGTGATACAGCGCTCGACGCATGAGTTCGATTCCTATCACCGGCACACTAAATACGGGCCTACGTTAGACTTTGCTCAAATGTCCACTGTTGAAAGATGTTCCCTGTAAAACATTGAAAGTAGTAAAAATACAATTTTTAAAATAATAAATAAATAAGCGCCACGATAATATTATTAATCGTTGCTATAAATTTGTATTAAAACGTATTTTTTAAATAAATAAAATATATTTAAAATTAATTGCGAAATACTTTCAATTTGAAATTAAAAATAAGTGTCTTGTTTTGTTACACTATAGTAAACACACTTTAACTCAATATACTTAACCCCATCTCAACAATATCTGTTAGGAAATTAATTTGAAATTAATCGAAATACAATCAAAATAATATTTTAATTTGTACATTGTATTTTGATAACTTGCATAGCTATTTGTACAACCAAAAGTGTATAATACATTTTTTGAAATTTTTAATTGTGTTTAACTTTGATTACAGTTGTTTACCAGATGTCACGTGTTATCTAATCAATGACTGCAACTATTGATTATTTAATTATAGTGGGATTTTAAGAGCATATGTAGTTTTTAATAATTTTCTTAGTAATTGTTATTTGAATTTACAAACACTAACTTTGTACATTAAAATGCTTAAAGTTGTAAACTGTGAGCACGATTAATTTTGTAAAGTGTGCATTTGTAACCGCAACGTTTTGCGAGTTTTAATGATTTAAAGGTGGTCTACTGGTACAGCGCTAAACTTGAATTTTGGCGGGCATAGTTAAGAGTGCCATTATCGGCAGAAATATGGACTCTTTTTTGACTACACTAAAATGTTCATATGCTAAAACGTTTAAAGTACTACTACTACTACTAATAATAATAATAATAATAAAAATAACAGTTATTACTATTATTATTATTGCTATTACTAGTACTTTTATTATTATTATTATCGTTGTTATTATTATTATTACTATTATTACTATTACTGTTAATAGTACTCTTATTAATATTATTATTATTATTACTATTATTAGTATTATTATTATTATTATTATTATTATTATTATTATTATTATTATTATTATATATCATTATATAAATGAAAATTTGTCAACAGCAATTTCGCGTCTTGTGGTAATTATTTACTCCTATACTCTGAAAGTGATTTAATAATAAAGTAAATAAGCGAGTTTTATTTATAATCCCAAACTGAAATATCACAAATCGTAGACTATAGGATACAACTAATTTTATCTTGGAATACGAGTTGGTTTGGGAACGCTAATGCGAATTTTCGGTTCACTTTAAGCGCCGTTGTCCAAATTGATAATTAATCCGCCATATTTCATTTTTTCAATGACGATGCCTCCAATTGTAATAGTTGTTCAAAATTGTTCTGTAAACTGTTTCGTTTGTATTCAGTTTATAATTATCTTTTTGAAATAATACGTACCTTGTTTAACGCTGATTGCAGTTTTCCCTTAAATTTTGCAATCAATATAGCAATATTTGTATAGTTAAAATTTGAAATGGTCCCTTTCCCTACTGTCGTGGTTTTTCTCTAAATAAAATCCATCATGTCGTTTAACACTGTCAATTCACCTACGCAGATTTGATCCAAGCGTATTATTCACTGACAACTAGTCAGTAAAGCTTCCATTTAACAAACGGATACAATCAACTATTTGATTGTGAAAAATTGCAAATACATTGATCATTTTGGTACAATGCTGTCGGAAAGTATCCACATAAACTTTGGCCTAATCCACCAAGAGTAGACTATAAATAAACCAATCTAGTTAGTCCCAATCCTGAATAAAAGAGGATTTAAGCGACCTGGCTTTTGTAAAAAATTCTTTAATACAAAAACAATAAGAGAATGTTATTCCGACAAACAACAGCAAATAAATGATAAGACAACCGAGATGACGTGGTTGAGTGGAATCTAAAAGAAAGCGCCATCTTCAGTTTGCAGAATCCTTGATTAGACGAAGAAAATTAATTGGTCAACTTCTACATTCACCAGCCGAAAGACCAGCAAAAACTGTTTTGGAATAGACAGTTGATAATAACAAAAAAGAGGTTGAGACAGACCACAGAAAAGTTGGCTAATAACCTTTCGCGAAGATTTAATTAGAATGAATGTCTCATGGGGGATTAAACACAAAATTTTGGCAAAATGTTCCAACACATGGAATCATTTTATTGTCCCATCTACTGATTTTAAATTGTTGTTGTTTTTATTTTATTTATTTATTTATGTTTGCTACTTGGAATGTTTTACGAGAAACATCTATCAGCAGCGAACATTTTAGCGAAGCCGAACGTGGGCCCGCATATTAGTGCCGGTAATGGGATTCAAACCTATGCCCACCCAGGTCCAAATCGAGCGCTGTACCGCTAGATCACCCCGGTACTGTTACTATTAACTTGTTGCTTCATGCTTATTTTTTTAAAACAAATGGGTTTTGTAACAATTGTAATATTAGTAGAATCTAATATGACCTGCTATATACATATAATGTTAATTTCACTTTAAGAAGTCTTCTTAGCAAGTGAATATAATCCGAACATCCCATGCCTTTGCATGCTGAGTTAAACATATTGTCAAATCACTCTTCTTATTTATCCAATTGCCTATGATGACCATTGGCATGTTACTCGATTTATCTCCACTTGGTTGCATTGTTTGTTGGTTCTTTCTTATAGAGTCGTAAGTGTCATTGTTACCAATATGAGTTGTTAATTCGTACAACAGAACTATTTTTATTTTGTTTATTACATTAAATGTTTTACAAGAAACATATTTCAGCGGTGGACATTTTAGCGAAGCCAAACGTGGGTCCACATTTTAGTGCCGGTGGTGGGATTCGAACCCATGCCTACCGAGGTCCAAATTCGAGCGCTGTGTCCCTAGACCAGCCCGGCACATTTCAGCTAAGCGTTAACCATATCCAAGAGATCGGTTTTTTGTAAGTTTATAATAAAAAGGGAAGATATACTAAAATTAAATAATATTGGACAATACTTTAAAAGAATTGAATAATATTCGCAAATAAGCATTCCTTTTTTCTAATTTTACGAAAGAAGCTTTGAGTATTTGAAAGAGCTTTTGTTGCATAACGTCGTTAAAAATTAATAAACAATCTTTAAATCATTAACATTTAAAGCTTTTTCCAATTTGATTGAAATTTATAATGTTTCTACACTGAGTCTCTGTTTATTCAAAAGCATCCTTTTGTTTACAACCTTTAGAAATTGTTTTGTAAAATATTCCTTTTTTCCAAAGTTTCCAGATTGTTTTACAAACACTTTTTGAAGAAAGATTACTTTTAATGCATTTAGAAATAATCTGTTATTTTTTAACACTTAAATATGTATTTCCCCATTAAAATTGTCATATTTAGCTGCAAATGAATTTTTCATCAATGGGTCTACCACGTGTTAAAGTTGCTTATGAAATAATTGAAAACTCAGTTTTGATTTTTAAATTACACATTTTCAATCTATTGACTACAGTTAGAACCATTGTTTGTGGAAAATTTAGCCGATAAAAAAATTAATCTTCATTTTTTGTTATTTTTCTTCTACTACAACTTATCCCTCTTTTATACCGATTCTTGCTGATATAGCGATAATAATTACACTTGTTGAACAAAGAGGAATGTCAAAAATTTAAGGTAAATGTGGGAGATGAAAACAATGCAAGGTGAAATAATGAATATCTTTACTTTGCCAATACACTATTATAAATGATGTTTTGTGTTATTTAAAATTGGAAAAAATATTACGTTACTGTTTCAAATTAAAAATTTTTAAATAAATTGTGTTTCCCTTATAATTATTTTTAAAATGTATATAAAAGTGAGATGTTTTTATTTATTTGTATTGTTAATCTCTCTTATTTCAATAAGTCCATTATTGCATAAGTTCAAATTTGTTGATTTTATTTCGTCTATCGTTTATGTCATTTTCAATTATGCTTTCCATAATATATATATATATATATATATTCAATAAAAAACACTAGTAATACAGGTAGTTATAAAATGTTTATCTTTAATATTATAACATTGTACTATTACATGTTTAAAGTTGAGGGTAAAAACACAAGTTGATTATTATTCGTATTAACATCAATATTACCACTATTTAAATTATTATTTGTATTACAATGGAGTTTTAATAAACGAATACTTTAGTGACCGAATAGAAGAAGTGTCTAGAGTGTTAGACTGGAGTTCGAATTCCATTACCAGTATAAATGCAAACCCTCATTTGACTGCCTTAAATGTTTACTTGTTGAAAGCCATTTCTAGTAAAACATTCAAACAATAAAAGGCGAGTATAGCGAAAGATCAACTGATTGTCTAAGACAAATACAATGTATTGTTCCAAAGCATAATGTGCCTAGTTGATAACTATTCAGGAAGGTTTGGCACTAAAATGACAATCTTAGTTTGACACTGGTACATTTTTGCTTGTTAAAATTATTTTTACTAAGACATTTTTACCAATAAATTTGTAAAAATGGGAATAAATATATATAAGCGGTAATTAGATGATGTTATTACATTGTACAACGTTTTGTCAAACATACTAATGGGCATTGGAATTGTCAAATTCACTGAAATAATAATTCCACTTGGTTTTAGTCAACCAGGAGCATAGTACAACTCTTTCACATTCTTGTTTGAAATCATCAGCAGTGCATACCTTTCAAATCACACACTCACACCCTATTTGCTTTAGGGACAAATCCTTAAATCAGAACTACCGGTGGTTGAAACTAATTCTGTAAATTCACTATTTATAGTAAATCTGATGAATGTTAATTGTCCAGTGTCCTCAAATGCTGTACGTTACTACAGTTTCCACTAAGACTTTTACCGTATAAATCCCGGCATACTGCACAACTTTAGCAACCTATGTGGCACTGTTCGGTTATGATTATTAAGTGGTTTTCAAAAATTAACTAACAAAATTGTCAGATTCACTTGAATAATAAATCCACGTGGTTTCAGTCAACCAGGAGCACTGTACAACTGTTTCATCCTTATTTGAAATCATCAGTAGCGCATGCCTTCCACACGAACTTAAACTAACGCCCTACACTATTGATTATTTCAATAAGTTTATTTTATTATTTTGTCAAAGCGCTAAAACACTTAAAAAATGATATGAAAAAAGGTAATTATTCTATTTGCAACTGACGTAAAATGGTGTAAAAAATATTTATTTATTACTTTAAATGAACTGCACAAAGCTCAATACTCGAATGCGAGTAAATTAACAATCACTTGAATTTAGATTAGTGCTTTTAGGATTAGGTGATGATAAAACAAACAATAATTTTATAAAATTCATTGTATGTAAAGTAGTTTAAAAATTATTGGCAGTGTAATTTTTTTAAACAATCAGAAATAGTCCGAACAATACAATAATTGGTTGGTTATGTAAAAAAC
Organism: Cardicola forsteri; assembly: GCA_025895645.1. NCBI lineage: Eukaryota > Metazoa > Platyhelminthes > Trematoda > Strigeidida > Aporocotylidae > Cardicola > Cardicola forsteri. Next base: position 897,518 of record JAKXYG010001071.1, on the reverse strand, counting down.
AATTACATGACGTAAAACTAATCAATCAATAAGGCCAGGCCTTACTTGTTTTACATTCATTCTTAATTAAACAAATAAATTACGTAATTGTAAACTTGATTTTGTTTTTATTACATAATGGCTAACAAATTATGACATAAACTGATTAGTATTTATTTTTTAACACAGCAATCAAAAGTGGAGTTGTTATATAATAAAATTAAACATTTTAAAACTGTTACAATGATTAATTATTAAACGCTGGAATTTTATTAATATTTTTTTAAAAAACAATAAAAAATGGTGTTTTTATTAAGAAAAAAATTAAATCTCGTGTTCTTTGAAAGGACTAAATTTTTGGATTTTATATATATATATATATATATATGACTCTGATATCACTGGATCGGAATTTTGTCAATAAACAATCAAAAACTTTACATTAATGTGCTCACGTGTATGATTTTTGCAATATGCTATTACAAGTAGAAATACAAAAAACGAAAAAAATCAAATGCCTTTAAGAACGCATGTCTAACAACGAGGTTAACGTTTTTTTTTCAAACACAATTAAGTAGCAGCATTAGTTTCAAATGACATGTCTTGTTTGTCGTTGTTGATGATTATGATAATGTTGGATTTAGTGCTTGAAAGTGGTATTTAAGCATTTCAAGTTATTGCATTGATTTATTATTTACTGACAAATTGATTTTTTCAATATTCAAAAAAAATAAACAAAATATTTGTTAACTGATTCAAAGTACAACAACATGATCACAATAATGGAAAATTAGAAATATGTGTGTTGATAAATACATTGGAATGAGTTAAGCAGTTTTCAATTTTATGTTAAACCATTTGTTTTCAAACTTCCATACTTTTGCCGTTTTACATTTTTTTACCATGTAAACACAATTCGCATGTAATTGAATTCGAACATTTATTCACATGTGACTAAGCGTCTGTAGCAAATAAACTTGTGTTCTTTTTTTAGATTTTTTCTAATTTTAGACTATTCATGTTTCTTACTTCTTCTTTATAGCTTTTCCCTCTTTTGTGAGGAGTTACATCTTCTGGTCAGCATTCTCCATACACCATTCGAACATCCTCATTTTCTATTCTGTCTAACTTGGACAATCCCAACAACCACTAGGACATCTTCATTTGTCTTCTCACTCCACATTTCCAATCCGTAAATCATGGCCTGTCTCACTGTGGTTTTAAAAATTTAGCCTTCTGTCCTTGCTGTTATCCTTCTGTCACACGGTACTCCAGTAAGATTCCTCCAATTATATCATTCTGCCTATGTTCTTTGCCCTACCTCCACGTCCAAAACTTTGTCATTCTTCTGCGTTTGTTACGCTTACCAAGCCATCGAATTCGATCGTTTATGAAGTATAAATATGGAAAATAATGAAGAGGTGACCCCACGTCATTAACCAAAATGAATGAACTCTCCATTCACTTCTAGGTCAGATATTTAAACCTTCTCACTTTCAACAATTGTTGGTTTTTTATTTTGATTTTACTACCATTTTCTTTTGGTGTACTCATACAAAAACTGTCTCTTTCTTGTTCTCCCAGGGCCTTTCTCTATTGCTCTGACCTTTTCTCCAGATCTTCTTATTTTCTGTTGCATAAGACAATGTCATCTCCATGGTAATTCCACTTTATTGTTTCTTGTTAGCACGTCAATAACTAGATCGAATAAATACGGGTTTGATTGCCAACTTGGTATATCAATGCCACATCAAACAATGTACACAAAATATTTTTTATTGGCATGTTCAATCTAGGTTTGATAGCTAAATCGATTTTGAGCAAAGCAGACAAACGCATGATTTTGTCCGAAATATATCAATGGATTCAACTCAATTATCCCTATTTTCGGTCACGCGGTCCCGGTTGGCGCAATTCGGTGAGACACAATTTGTCACTCAACGATTGTTTCATTAAAGTGGGTAAGTTAACTTGAATTGATTTCGAGTTTGTCATTTTGGCATATCATGTGTGAAAAACAATAATATAATTATCGATTTTAAAATAAGAATTATTATAATTATTTTATTTATAAAAATTTGACAAAATTCACTTTTATTTTTGTACATTTATTAATATATATAATTGTGAAGTATTGCTTTCTTAATAGGTTTATATATGTAGATACAATGTGTTTATAATTACATAACCCCAAAAAAAACCAAATTGTTAATAAATTTTAATTGGTAAATCTGGCATTAATAAAAATATTAACTATTCACAATAATATGCAAATTAAACTATAAATCCGTTTATTTAAACTCGTATTAATTAGATATTACGAATCAGATATACAAACTAATTCCTTCATAGTCAGCTCCTCAATATTTCTGCATTTGTAGAATATGCTAAATTACTGACCGCAATATTTTTGATATGCATCACAAACGTAAAAGTATAACAAAATATTGTGGCTGGTAGACGGCATGCTTGTAACAATGCCACTGTTCGCAAACATTGACAAAGCCGCCTAATTTTTGTTTAAATTATTTTTTAGCCCAACGGCTACATATGGTATATGCATACCTTAATATACTTTTTTAGTTATCCTGATTCTATGCTTGCAACCATTCGCCAGTTATATCGCTGTGCATTCAGTTCCTGTTAGTATATGTGCTTAAATGTACTAGATCAGGATGTGCCACGTTGAAATGACAGTCAGAAATATCATCATTATTAGAAATTAAGTAGTAGTCTAGCGGTACAGTGCTCGAATTTGGACCTCGGTGAGGATTGGTTCAAATCCCATCACCGGTGCTGAAATGCGGGCCCACGTTCGGCTTCGCTAAAATATGTTTCTTGTAAAACATTCAAAGTAATAAACATTAAAAAATCCCGTGTTATTAGCATTTAACTTAGCCTAGAGAAGATCATAAATGAACTAATCTGGTCAGTCCCAAGTCTGGGTAAAGGTAGAGGCTTTGAGAGTAAAAGTAGCAACCTGGCCTCTGTAAACTCTATATCGCAACAAAAACAATAAAAAGACGCCATTGCGATAAACGGGAAAAAGGTGACAGCACGACCCATGAGGAATCAAACACAAAATTTTTGCAAAATGTTTGAACACAAGCAATCATTTTGTTACCGCCAGGTTATTTTTGAATTATGGAACTTTGTTGTTGATTTTTCTGTTCCAGTTATCTTCTTCCATGCTTATATTTTTAAAGCAAATGGGTTTTTTATAATAATAATATTTTAAAAATGACTTCAGGGATGCTAATGATCCTGAGGATTTGAGTAATGCTTATAAAGTCTCAATTTCCAATGATGATGATATTCCTGACTGTTAGTCCTCCACGTGGTGCATTCTGGACTAGGTGCCTTTAGGCATCTAGACTAATAACAGCAGGGTCCAAGTGCACAGCGGTATAACTGGGCTTCCGCTACAGCGGGTGGGTGCGAACATACACCCAGGATACTTAAAAGGTATCTAAAGGTATACGTACACCATATGTAGCCCTTGGGCTAAGGGAGATAACCCTGACAAAAAATCAGGCGGTCTCGTCAATCTTTGCGAACAGTGGCGACGTCACAAGGATGTCGTCTACCAGCCAAGAAACTTTGTTATTCTTCCACGTTTGTCTACGCTTGTCAAACCATCGAAATCGATCGTTCTACATGTCGTATAAATATGGGAAATAATGAAGAGGTGACCACGTCACCAACCAAAATGAAAAAAAAGAATTAAAAATGACTTCATTATGCTATTTCTATTTTCAACCCACACAGCTCGCGCAGCCAACGGTAAAGGTCATTTTTGGAGTATACACCCGGCCAATTTAAAAGATTTCATAAACGGCGACTTCCGCAGACGACGTGCTCAACGTAAAGTACGACAAGCCCTAGGCCTCCTCAGTCCAAACGACCATCGCGATACTCCATCGCCCGAGTCTCCAAACACATCGCCATCTACAATCACTCCGCTGCCTGTCGAATTCGATACTTTGTCCTTTGGATCCGTTCAACAATCCCTAATCAATGCAACATCCAAATTGCTACAACCAACATCGAGTCCCATGAAATTCGATGCAGCAACTATGGACCATCTAGCTACTTTGCAAACAATAAAAAACAATGAACACTATGTGATGGTCAATGAATTGTACAAAAACGTATTGAATTATTTCACGCCCGATTTGAAATTGGATCGTATGTGTCAACAGACAAACACACATGCCCATCCAACTTTGTGTACACCAACCAAATTGGGTCAAAATCAATCAGTCAAAAGTGTCATTAATCAAAGTTTTCATATTAGGAATTTGATTGATGTCGAAACCAATCGTTGTTCGACACTGGAAGAGGATGATGATGATGATGGATTCAACAACCATCACGAGGACAACGACAGTACTTTGTTTAATTCAGACAATCCGCTAGATTTTACACTGAATAGATAACATTTGATAAAGCAATCGATATAATGACAAATTTAGTTTATTATTTATACATAAAATATTTTCAGTCTAACATGATGTGTCAATAATTTTATTATTTTTTTCAAACATCAAGTTGTTTAAATATTAAAGTTTATAATTTTGTAAATAATAATTTTGCATAAATGTTTGAATTAAAAAACATGTTTTGTTTGAAAATCAAAAGTTGGCATGTTGCCAACCTATGTTCATTTAAACAAAATGTAATTTATGTTTTTTTAATTTTTACTATTTGAAATATTTTTCGAAGGTAACTTGTTAGAACAGATATTTTAATGAAGCAGAAAGTGCCGGTGGTAGGAATCGAACGAGGGTTTGAGTCAAGCTAGATCATCACGGCACGAATTGCAGTAAATAAAATTTAGGAAACTCCTTATTTATATCTTACTAAAATTGATAAATGAATAAAACTATTTGAATGTAAAATTATAATCAAGTTTTTAAACATATATACTAAACTGTTGTTAGTAGTTTAAAAAGTAGTATGTAATCCTACTTGTTCAAAGTAACAGTACAATCTTTAAGCAAAACATTGGTTTTAGTCAATCAAAGTGATTCATTTTAATTGTGTAAATTTAAAACAATTAACTACCTTTTAAATGCTTAAATATTATCTACAATAATTTCGAGACATCTAAAAATTTTCATAGAATTAATGTAAAGTGTGCTGGCAAATGGTAAAACACACTATTGTAAATAAATAGAAAAATTAAACGTGTAGAAAATAGTGTTTAAAAGCAAAACATCGTTCTTTAATTTAAAAAAGATTGATGCGTAGTTAACTTAACACGACTTCCAGTAGGACTAATACTCAGTAATTAATATTTCTCTACTTTATTAAAAATGTAGGTAGTGTTTTACTCTATTTTGTTATATTGTTCATATATATATCAGCAGGTATTAACATTATTTTAAACTAAAAAAAGCAGTAAATTAACAATTTGAAATTAAATTCAGTCCTCTATTTGATATTCGTTTTTAATTGTTTACATTAAGAAAAAAAACAAAGTATTCAAATTAAATTGCAAGAACATGTCTTATTGCTTAAAAAAATTAAACATTTTGTACACGCAAGTTTCAAATTTCCAAAATGAAAAAATTGTTGCTTGATAGATAAAAAAATCACCAAACAACCGGTTCATGCGCACCATATTTGGATTATGAAAACTGGAATTTGTATACACGATTATATCATATTATACAAAACCTTTTTGCTTTAAAAATAATAATGGGGTAATAAGACAACAATTACGGTATGTGATGATAGTCATCAACGGTTTATAGAAGTGTGCAATGGCACATCAAGTGGGCATAGAATGTTGAAGGTCACACTTTATTGGCTGTTTGTTTTGATTGGTTTATGACATTGTTAAGGTGGTATGTGATGGCAAAATTTTCGTTTCTGCATCATTTTACACCATTTCACGTCATTTTACTGTGGCTGATGATACTCAACCCGCGTGGTGCTGTATGTTGCATCAAAGTTCTGCACAAATTACGCTGTTGATAGTGGCAGAAGCTTATGACGTTATATCTGTTATCCATATTCCAATCATATGCCACTAATCCCTCTTCTAAGCGAGACAATGTCTCACTTAGACTAAGAACTTCTACAAATTACAAAAAAATATAATCATACTTTTTCTATTCACTGAGCTCTGAGGTTGTACACATCTCTCTTCGTGCACTCCTTCTCGAAATTAGTTTTCGCGTAATTCTGCGTTTCAGTTACGGGCATGTGTTCAATTTCGCCCTTTAGGTCTTCCTTCTCCGCAGTTGTTAATCGCCGGTTTCTTGCAGATATGGAAGCCAATTCTTTAGACCGATTATTGTCATGTTTCCAAACGGCCTTGCATATATGGTATTTTCCGTTTTCTAATTCCACTGTAAAACGTGCCTCACAATCAGTATGTTGTGTCCTAAAAAATAAATTAATTACCTGCTAACATGTTGACCAGTACTTTGTGATTTCCGACGTTGACGTTTGTTACAATGAAACTCTACTGATGAATATCGATAACGCTGATTAATTTCCTCATCATATATTCTTTTCGACATGGCGTGCGTTAGTTTCTCAAATGCCATGATAACATTTCCCACACCATACTGGACAAACGACCACGCGGGTTGAGTATCATCAGCCATAGCAAAATTGACGCAGAAACGAACATTTTACCATGATAAACCCCGTTAACAATTTCATAAACCAATCAAAACAGCCAATGAAGCGTGACCTTCAACATTCCATGCCCACTTGATGCGCCATTGCATACTTCTATAATAGACCATTGATGACTATCATCACATACCCAACAATCACAGCAGTCTCGTAATAAACATGAGATAAAATGTTTCCATGTATTTGAACATTCTGCCAAACGAATTGCTTGATCCCATGGAACATTCATTTCAATTAAATCTTCCCGAATAGTTCTTAACCAAGTTTTCTGTAGTCTACCAAACCTCCCCTTACCATTTTTGATCTTCCATTCCGAAACTGTTCTTGCTGGTCTTTCGGGCGGTAAACGTAGAATCTGACTAAGTAATTTTCTTCATCGAATTGTAATGATATCATGTAACGAACGAGTCAGTTCTTCTCATAATCCCATCATTTGGAATGTGATCACACCTGCTAATCTTGAAAATACTTTTAAGACACCGGCGATGAAAAACACGCACCATCTTATTCAACCAACTCATTCGTACTTCATTAAACGTGGAAACGAAATGCCATACTGATGACGCAACACAGGATAACATTTTGGTTTTTATATTATTGATTTCAATAAAGAATAATGAGCATATTATATGCAGATTTAAATCTATAACCCTATAATTTGAGTACCCTTGCATTTACTTACACTATTACTTGATTCAACAACGAATTAATTCTTTCCGTTAATTAAAAATTTGAAAATTTTTGTATCTTAAAAATTTTATATCCTAAATATTTATATTTGTTTGTACTACTTAAAAGTAAGCTGGATAAAATAAGAAAATTTTTTATCGCAGTCTTTAAAAAACTAATACTAGTTAAAACTGTGTATAATTAAACATAAATATAACTTTTCTAAAGTCAAACACTTCAATCTAAAAATTACTTCGATCCAATTGCTTTGTTTGTCAAACTTGCTACTAACAGTTATTAATGAAGATCTGACCAAAACCAAAAAATTGGTAATATAGTCCCATCTTCATTGCTTCTATATTTATTAAACAATGGATTCCAACGGCCTTGACGGACGTAGAAATATAACGAAGTTCCTTGATTGGCAGACGGCACTCTTTTGACGACGCCATCGTTCGCAAAGATTTACAAAGCTGCATGATATTTGATCAGTTATCTTATGGTACATGTATGCCGTGATACCTTTCAAGCAGCCTATGTGTATGCTTGCACTCACCCGCCAAAGCGGAAGCCCAATTACATCGCTGCGCACAACTGTGTTAGTGCCTGGATGCACCACATGGAGGTGACAGTCAAGAATGTTACCACCATTGGAAATTGAGACTTTGCAAGCATTACTCAAATCCTCAGGATTATTAGCATCCCAACAGGTACAAATTAACAGTTTATCCGGTAAAATCAATAAAAATATTATTAGACCAAAACTTTTCAATGGACTATCTTGGTTAAATTGGAGTTGTATAAAACGAATTGTGCCTCTAATTGACCTTATTTAAAGATGAATCATTTGAGGATTGTTATAATGCTAGCTTGTCTACGCCAAACAATTGAACCCTCAACCATCGCGTATAAATTGCCACCATTCAAAACTAGCATACTACAATGAATAAAAACCATTTTTATATATCCAAATAGTTAGACATTGCATTGTTAATAAAGTATGTGCAAAAATTGAATACTATCCACTGTAATATATATACTGCAATAATTAGTGTCCAAACTTTAAATAAAATCAATCTGTCCTATTTTTTGTAAATTTAAGTACACTAATTGTACACTTAATTGTAAACCACTGTAACCAGTCCCAAATCCGATTGAAAACGAAGGAGGGTTGGAACGCATTCATTTATCCGCTCAAGTTCAATTCGCATCCATCTTCGGGATGCTATGCGAACTTGAAAATGTGGTTCTATCTTTTGTTGCTATATCACAAATCATAACTTTCAAATAAAAAGTACCATCTAAAACAACGTTAAATTAAAAAAACGTTAAAATTAAATCAAAACTAGTTAGTTAAATTACAAAATTTTACTAAAAACAAATTTATGTACAAAAAAAATCACATCGCTCGTTTCAATCCAAATTTATGTTCCAAAATTGAAAGTGTTGTTTCGTAGGCACTAAAATGGTAAAATAAAAAAGTAAAAGCAAATTAAAAACTGTCAAAATATTTTATAGATATAGATATATATATATATATATATATATAAACTAATGCCAAAAATAAAAACTTAATAAAATTAAAATGATCGTACAAATGCTTTCTAACAGGAAATATACAAAATAAAATGGCGCTAAACTGAATTAGTTTCGTCAATTGGATGTTCCAAATCTATTAAAAATAAGATTACAAAATTTTTTTGAAACAATTCTTCTTTACGTTATATTAGTCATTCATTTTGGTTGGTAAAGTCGTCAACTTTTCTATATTCATAAGGCATATAAAACGATTGACTTCGATGCTTTGATAAGCATTATAAACGAAGAAGGCTTTCAAAGGAGGAAGAATTCGAATTGAAACTATTATTTGTGCAAAAATGCACAATTTCCCAAATACAAACATACGCTCGCGACAAATATAAAAAAGAAGTAACGAGGAATTTGTACAATCTTCGGTGGAAATTGGGTCACAGTACGATAAGATTTAACTGAATTTTTAGAAACTGTAAACCTTAAAGAAACGCTGTCCCGTTTAAAGGAAGAAGGATTAGTGGCATGCAAACGGGACAGCAATGGGAAGTATACTGTAATCAGTTTTTGCCACGCTGATCAAAAAGCATTGTATAGAAAATTCCCTGAAAATACCCGTTTTGATGCCACCTACAGTACAAACAAAGAGAAGTATTTTAAATTTAGTAATAAACGTGCTTTAGTTATTTATTAGTGGCTTTTGTAGTGACTGATTCTTTTGGTCAGTCCATTCCCATCATGCACAGTTTAATTAAAAATGAGAAAAGTGTAACGTATATTAGCGCGTTAATTTTTTTAATTTTATGTTTGCTACTTTGAATGTTTTGCAAAAAACATCTTTCAGCAGTGAGCATTTTAGCGAAGCCGGACGTGGGCCCGCATTTTAGTGCCGGTAGTAGGATTCGAACCCCGATGCCCATTGAGGTCCAAATTCGAGCGCTATACCGCTAGACCACCACAACACTTGAAGCAATTAATGGGTGACACCAATGGAACGAAGTCGTTCACAATTGCTTGTGCTCCAGCCCTCCGTCGCGCATTGAAAGAAACATTTCCCAGTTGCGCGATAAATTTGTGCCATTGTCACATTCTCCGGACGGTGAACAAAAAGGTATGTTTTATAAATTTATGATATAATTGAGAAGAAATGGACGTGATTTCCTTAAGAAAATAATAAGATCTCACTCCATCAACAGGTTTGTCCTGGACGACGCTATAATCAATGTAAATACTTACAACTTATAGATAGAATAAAACGTCATTATCCACATATGAATTCCTTTATAACCAAATTCTGGTTACCATTAAGAAATTTGTGGTTGGGAGACTTCAAAATGAGTGAATGTTGGAAATCCAACTATTAATCATGCTGAAAACGCTCATAAGCATTTAAAAAAAGATTTGGATTTCATTATGGAAAGAATACAAAATAATTTCTTTATTATTGGTGCCGCTTGTGGTAACCCTTTAAGTGTACAGTGAAGAATAAACAATGGGTTGTTAAACAAAGTCACATTTTTTGCGGTTTCTTTACTCTGTATACGTGGGCTTGCGTTTTGATGGATGATTAACGAGAAAATTATTTTAAATTTTTTCCCGTAATGTAATCCAAATAAAACAAGGGTTGATTTTGTGAGCTTAAAATACAAAATAACAACGATTATGAAGTTCTGGTAAAGATTTAAATATATGGCAATTTTCAGTACGATTTAATAATGAATAATAAGTGTTAGTAACAAAAGCTAAGTAGAAAACTCTTAACATATAAATAAGAATAGTGTCAAAAATTGTAAAATGGTGTAATTTTTGCACCGAATTAAAAACAATCCCGTCTTAGTTACTAATTAGTATAGGTAAATCAAACATGTTAATAATCTTTTTACTGCTCACGAAGTTCAAATTGTGATATTTTGCAACTTGCAATCATTTAGTACAGAAAACATTTATTTTCTAAAAAGCAATGGTTGTATAAACAAAAATAAGATTTAAAATCATTATGTGTTCTTCATTCTAAAAACAATCCGGTCATTAAGAACTTTGTGTAAAGGTATACTTCACGTACCTTTTTTCTAACAAATGCAGATAAATTATTGACTTTATAACAGATTATGTCAGTTTATAGTAAAAATTCATTATAGTAGTATTCCCTTATCGGTTTTAGTTCTATGTACATATTGTTCATTCTATGCAACAGTTATAATGTAATTTCCTTTTGTTGTTAATATGACGTAATTAATTGGAATATTGTCAATTATTTCTATGAATTAATTAAATAAAATGCGTAAAAATAGGTTGGAACTGAAAATTATAAACAATGCTTTAATTTAACTAATAATAGTACTTGTATTACTAATAGTGTTTTTACAAAATAAGGAATTTACATTCAAAAAAACATTTTAATGCCATCGCAAAAATCTTTAAAATATATACAGTTAATAATTTAACAACTTTAATACATAGATAAAACTGCAATTTTTTTTCCTAAATTGCAATTTCATTTCAATATACTGACTACTTTTTTACCATTGGTAGATAATAAAAAGCTTATTTTTTATTGGTCGAAATAATTATCACAAAATTTTATAATTTTAGATTCTATAACGTTTAACAACTGCCCTAAGTCACTAAGTTATTTAAATACACGACCCCCATTGCTTTAATTATTATCATCAGAAAGCCAAATGGATTAGATATGCATACTAATAGTGCATAAGACAGTAAAAATACAACAATACAATAGTAACTAGTATGAAAAAAAGAAAAGTATCCAAATTCAAGTTAAAAGTAAATGCCATAATTCACTAGGCTTTGTATACAACACAATCATCCAATCCAAGAACACCATTTACCTTAATACCTAAATTCATTCATCTAAAACACGCAAAAAACATTGTTAGAAATATTATAAATATCCAAAATAGCATTGACTCACCTCCCATTTCGAACAATAGAAAAAGTACCATTTTCACCGTATTTGGATAAATCTACAATAGTTGAACCGGATCGGCCAGTGTCTGAACACGTCTCGTAATGCTCAATCGGGCCTCCATCAACAACTAGGTCGAGCGAATCCCATAATTCAGAAAATTCCTGAATTTAAAAGATACCACATATGCCTAATCAATTGTAATCACCATACACAAATTCAGTATTAGTACTGAGATAAAATAGGATATGGTTACCTCTTTCTAATATCTATATTAGAATATTTAAGAGTTTAGTGCGTTCCATTCAACTTTATTCTCGCGAAACTTGGACTCTCACCCAAATGGGTATACAAAAGTTTGTTCAGTTTGAGCAAAGCTGTTTAAAATGTATCTTCTATTAAACGCAACCGTTTAATAACTAATAAAATAGTCCAACCATTTCCAAATATTTGTAGCACACTTAACATTCATTGGCCATGTATTTCCAACACAATAGAAGAGAAAGACGACGAAAATGGATTGACCATGTTTTACAAAAGTTGTCCACTCATCCAGCCAGAATAGCTATGAAAGTCCATCCATTACTTGGATGGAAAGAGACCGGGTGGCCAATAAATAATTTGGACAGATGCGAACTCAGTCCTTTTATTTGTGCTACCTACCCCATCCAAATGAATTACTTAATTGAGCATCGGTTTACGATTAAGAGATCATTGGAGGAGTTTAATTTGGGATGTAATTAACATTAAAAGTTAGCATACCTCAAGTGTCGTTCATTAAGTACACATTATAAAATTTATTTTGCAGGCTTTTGCTAATTTGGACTACTCTGAGCGATAACAGCCGGTGGGGAATGTTTATACTTGATGATGATAATGATGATAATAAAATGACCAGCCCCAAGTTTTAAAAACGTAACAAACATAGAAGAATAATAAAATTTCTTGGCTGGTGAACGGAATTATTATTGCTATAGTGCCCAATGCTCACCAAAATTAACAAAGCCGTTAGATTTTGTCAGGGTTATCTCCCATAGTCCAACGAATATGGTATACGAATACCTTAAGATACCTTTTAAATACCCTGGGTGTATGCTTACACCCTGATAATAAAATTGAGACAACGTTAAATTTTGTTGTAGGAACATAAACTAAGAGTATAAAAATACATTTTTAAATAAATTTTAGGCATAAATTAATAATAATCGACTATTATTAAAAAATGCATAGATTGCATTTAGTATTTCCGTTTATAACTCGACATTTTAAAATAAATATTTCTAAGTAAATATAACGCAGCTACTAAGTACTTTTTACATTATTTTTGATTCTTAATATTTATTTAAAAAAAAAAAATAATTGGACATAAAGTAATTAAGATTTAATACCCTCAAATTTTTCGTAGTATTTGTTTTCACAGTCGTACTTTAAAAAATCTTTTAAATATCCTGAGTATATGCTTGCACCCATACGCCAAGGCGAAAGTTTAGTTACACCGTTGTGCACTCGGTCTGAGTTTAAGATGTACCACAGATAGGATTATTGCCATCATTAAAACTTGAAACTTCATAAGCATTACTGAAATTCTTGATATCATTAGCTAACCATAAAATTCAACTAAACAAGATAAATCCAAGGCACAAGTTTCTATAAAACAACACTTTCCCTGGTTCTCAAAACGTGGTAGTAGTAGTCATTTAGATAATTCTGCTTATAGCATTACATACAGCTATTTTTATAATGAAATTATTCATTTAGTGTAACTAACAAAAACATACCCATTACACAAAATCCACAAACACGTAAAATCCTAACAAAAGTTCTTAAATATTAAACATAAATACATTATAAATCAACAGCCATTTAGGTAAAAAAATACAACAAAATGCAACTTACTTCAATTTGCAAAGCCGAGGTCATTCCACTCAAATTAGCAGACGTCAAGACTAAAGGATGTCCAACGTTGAACACTTCATTCGATTCATTAGAAACATTTATCGAAGTCAAATGATCCAACAAATGAGAAACAAAACCATGTTTTACCACACGCACGCCAACACAATCTATTCCAGGATTTATGTTGGAATTTAGCACATCATTGTAGCCTCTGCCATCACCGTTTCTTTGAGCAGAGAAATCTTTTTGATGAGGTAATAAAACAGTAACTGGACCTGGTAAAAGTTCATCCAATAAACCCGAAGGCAATTTGCGGGTGTCACACCAGAAAGGTATAAGCGAAACCTAGAAAAGGATACAGATATAAAAACGTACAGACTGAAAGTAGTTTTAAAACATTTTCAATCATTTTAAACGTAAAACATTTATTTCCAGTGTCACCTCTTTCTTGAACGAAACGCGCTTGACACTTGCTATAACATCTTGATATATTATCCAAATTCCAACATTAAACATACGTCGCCCTTTTAAATTTCGCCAAAACTTTTAATTTAATTACAGGTGCTGAAAGGCATGTAGACTAATAATAGCAGGGATCGAGTGCACAGTGGTATAACTAGGCTACCGCTTCGGCGGTTGGGTGCAAACGTACATCCAGGATACTTAAAAGGTGTTAAAGTATACGTATATCATATGTAGCCCTTGGAGAGATAACCCTGACAAAAAATTAGACCTAGTCAATCTTTATAAATAATGGCGACGTCACCAGGATACCGTCTACCAGCCAAGAAACTTAGTTACGCTTATCAAGCCATCGAAGTAGATAGATTTATGTGCCATATAAATATGAAAAATAATAAAGAGGTGATCACCAACCAAAAATGAAAATGAATGAATTATCTCAATCAAAAACAAAAGCATCCATCATCCTACCAATATTAATAATGCTGATTTAAGCAAATTATAAATGTGGAAAACAAGATCAAAGGATTAAAATTCATTACAATAAGCATACTCGATCCAAACATATAGCCATTGGTTTAGTTTCTGGACGACCTTTAATATAACGTATCCGATTCACTGCTTTATGATTATAAACTGAACAAGCCAAACCATAAACAGTATCAGTTGGTAAGGCAACAATTCCTCCATCGCTAATTAATTTTGCTATGCAAGCAACTTTTAAATAGGCTAAAAACAAACAGTAAAATTTAGTGTTTTGATGCATACTTTCATAAAAGTTCCATGCCAAAGTATAATTTATTTACCTCGTATTATTAAACATTTAATTATAAACTTTAAAAAATATAAATATGATCAACCAAGCCTAAATCATATATCAAACAAATATAAAAAAATATGTACATATTTAACTAAAAAAATAAAATAGCTTAAAAATTTCATCTGTATATCAAAAACTTTAAGCTGAACGCATTCATATTACAAAAGCAGCAATATAATAATATAAACACTCAAAATGATGCTCCAAACAATTATAATTTCATAAAATACAATTTACATATATATATATATATATATATATATATATATATATATATATATATATATATATATACTAACCTTGATCAACAGTTAGAATTTTATCACTAATCATATTGAATTTAGTCTGTATCATAAATCCAAAAAGTCGATTGAAAAACATATATTTAAACAGCAATCACATCTAAAATATCAAAAAGTTATTTTCAAGGATATATATATATATATATATCAGCGCTGTCTACATTAAGAACAGACGGATTGGTCAGAGTTGAACTAAATGAATGCCCTAAAAAAATTGTTTTTTTTATTTCTTAAACATCGAAGGGAGCGTTTCAGAGTAGGATAATGAGGAAAATTTTCGAATAGAAAAGATTTGGATATTACGTTAAAAAGTAGAATATGGTGAAAATGGATAAAATTTATAACTGAGCGGTGTACGTGAAATAGATAATAAACATAAAAATAAATTTTGTATTAAAAAATTATTGTTTTAATCTTCACAATGCAACAATGAAAATATTTAATATATCACCCAACTTGGCGCGCAGCAACGCATACACCAGTGAAAAATTTTAAGGATTCAGATTCAAACGCAAATTATCTGGACTAAAAACCTTTTAATACTTGTTTCTCTTGCACTTAATTATAGGATATTAATATTCAGGTTTCAAGTTTATACACGAGTTAAATAGGAGAAAACTCCTTTTAGTACTCTGTTCAAAGTTATCGGATATCATGAATGTAAAAAATAACAAAAAATTGATAAATAAAAATAAAAGGGTAACAAAAGAGTTAGGTAAAATTAAGAAGAAAAAGCTTATCGTATACCAATTTAAACGCTTGAATGGATGGGGCTAACACGTGCGAGAAATTTTGTAAAAACAAGTTTTGGAAATTAAAATAGAGAAAGATAGTAGAATTGATTAAGTTAAAATTACTAAAAATAAATTTTAAAACTATAGGAATATAAAAAGTAACAACAAAAAAATCGCATCATACAAAAACAAAATTGATACTTACCTTAAGCATGGAACACGCCTCACGCATTACATAATAAAAATATTTTAAAACAATAATTTAATAATTATTTTAAACTTAACGTTTAAATTGTTTAGTAAAATTAAGTAAGTAATTTACTTTAAATTCTTTTTTTTATTTTAAAAGTACTATGCTTATTTTATAAAACTATAAAATTATAAAAACATTTATAATTTAATAAAAAATTAAATAATAAAAACATATAATTTAATTTTTTGATAATTAAATTTTTAAAGCGAAGTAAAACAAACAGTTAACGCTATAGCAAGCTTATTTATTTATATAATTTAATATATTAAAACGTTTTTAGTACAGATTACAGTTTACAGGTTAATACACGAGTTAATTAGGAGAAACTCCTTTTGATCCTTGGTTCAAATTATCGATAATATCAGTAAAATTTAGGGGGAAATATAAAATGATGGTGAAGTAAAGGGGGATTAATCACAGAAAATAATCTGAAATCAAAATAAAATCAAGGTAGACAGTGGAAATTAACAATTATAGAAAGTGAGCAAAAATTATAAAAATACAAAAATAATAATAAAACAAGTTACGTATTACAATGTAAAAACACAGCAATAATCTTTAAAAAGAAGAAAAGAGAAAAGGAATACTAACGCTCTAATGGACGTGTAGCGTGACACGCGCCTCACCTTGCGAATGTAAAAGTAATAAATAATTTAAGATTGTACGAAAATTTAGTAAACCAAAACGCCTTTTAGTACTTTGTTTTCAAAATGCCTCAAATTATCGGGGGAACTATGAAATGGAAGATGAGGTAAAAGGAATTTGTCATTGGAAGTAATTTGAAATGGAGACAAAAATTAAGGTAGATAGTTAACAATTATGGAAAACGAGCAAAAATAATTATGAAACAATTTTTGTATTAAAATGTTAAAATGCTGCAGTAATCTTCAAAAAACAAGAGGAGAAAAAGGTAACGCTCTACAGCGTGAGGTGCGCCTTATCTCGTGAGTTATTCTATTATTAAAAAATCTAAGTAGCTACAAAAATTTATGTGAAACAAATGTTGTATTTGTTATTAACAAAATGTTGCGCTAAATTGTTTAAAACAATGTAAATAATTCAGTAAACAAATAATTAGTAATGAACCAATTGGGTTTTTAAGTCCAATAAGTAATATTTATTTTTGGAATATTATTTAACATTGTCGATAATTTTAGAAAAATATAGATTGTTGAATATAGGTTAATCAAAAATACATTTAAAAAATACACTATATAAAAAATGCACAGCAAAAATAAGCAATACCTGTTTTAAATCAAAAGCGTTATACTTACCTTATTGATACAATTTCAAAACTTGTTTTAATAATATGTTTAATTCCAAATAAAAATATGAGATGTAAACTGTGAGATAAATTCATTTTGTATATTTTTGTCAGTCGCAAACATATAACAATTTAACATACATATATACAAAAAGAAAGTACAGATAACGTTTAAGTTAGTACAACTTACAAACATACACAAAAAACAAACATGCATAAACACAAACATTACGATTAAGCTAAGTTCAATGTAGTGACAAAGAGTTTTTGTGCACACAAAGCAAGTTTCAATGTGTGAATATAAACAGATTCAATAATTTTTAAATATATTTGAAGCTTGAGAAATAATTAGCACTTTAAAACAATTTTTGAAATTAATCTGGTGTTTGATTTGTAGTGGATAATGTAATATGGAAGGCGTGCATGTGTGCTCACTTCCGTTTGGCCTATTATTGATTCAGTTTCAAATGTGTTTTTTAGCCCAACTAACTAAGCGACGCATTGTCTGACCAATGTACTTGTCATCATAACTACAAATAAACTGATAAATGCAATGTGAGACGGAAACTGTTCGATTGGCATTTAAACACGCAACTTTTGATAATAAGCAAACCGCCCCATCGTGTTAATTAGTAAAACTTGTTACGCAGCCCTTTTTGAAGTCATTTTCATTATAGTTGTTTTATGTATTAGGATATTCAGAATAAAGCACAAAATAACTTTGTCTAATTTGGATTAGAAATGATTCAATCTCGCCAGTCTCAAGCCTGCATAAAGGAGGAGGGTTTGAGCGTAAGGTTAGCAACTTGGCCTCTGTAAAAAATATATACTGCTACGGAAACAATAAGAGACCGCCATTCCGGTAAATAACGGCAAAAATGTAATCGTACGTATCTGGATGACAGAGTTATACAGATAACAGTGTTGAGTGAGAGCCGAAAGGAAGCTCCATCTTTGATTTGCAAAATCTTCAATGCCAACAAGACTTTGTTGTTGTTGTTTTGCTGTAACTCCTGTCTTATTAACTCATGCTTATTTTTAAAGCTAATGGGTTTTGTATAATATATAAATATATTAACACAAAATTATTTTTATTAACATAATTGCTTATACTTATTACAAATAAAACTTTTATTATTACATATTTTTTGATATTTCAAATTTACAAACATTATATACAGATAATTTTGAGTCAATAAACAATACATTATACAGAAAGTTTATAATATTTTATGACATTTATTGATAACATTAATAACAAATATAGAATCCACATTTACCTATGTATAAATTTATACCATATATTATTTGCTTGTTTATTTTATTATAAATAATTCAGTATAAAGAAGGGTATAAAATAACAAGATTGTTTTATGCATTTATGCTTTAAAATTTTACCATTAAAGATTTTGCATACTAAAGATTAAGTTTTTACTTAACTTTTACACTTAATATTGTTATTGGAATTGTGATGCTTTTACTACTTTGTAGTATTTTTTTACCCAATAGCATAATTATGTTATTTTTTGGCATTACCTTTTAAAAATCCAATGTTGTTAATTATGCGCTCTAATGTTCATTTTGTCTTAACCAAATTTATGTTCAACAAATGAATTAATTTAACTTAAAAATCAACATTAATAAATTCTGTTCATAATATAAAATATATCAATAACCGTTTTTCTCAATAAATAAATAAAGAATGTTATCAATAATTATATATGTTTGTATTGATTTACAAAAGTGCTTAGACGCAGTAAAAGTAATCAAATATTGATTAATTAAACTAGTTACTACAGTTTTGTATAAATTGAATGCGTTACAAACAATTTAAAACAAAGTTATTTAGTTTTTTTAAGTTTGTAATAGAAAAACTAACAACATTGAAAAATTAGTATTTAATTCGAAATTAATTTTGACAATATCTGAGAAATCAAAACATGTTTAAAAATAAAATATGCACATTATGTTTATATATATATATATATATATATAATAAAAAATAAACTGCGTGTGTACAATGTCATTATAATTTTTTAAACATTTATTAATGTTTATTTCCTCGCCAATCAAACAACACCATTAACCATGATTGTTCTTTGATCTGTCATATCTGTGTCAAATCCTGATCCCATTGAAACTGTGGATCGTGGAAACATGGGTGGCTGATTATTTTTGATAGATAAGTTATCATTGTTAGATATGTCATTACAAACAGAATTAACCACAGTCGTATCAAACATAGTAACTTTGCCAACATTTCTTTGAGGATTGTCCGAAGCATGATCCATTTTATTCATTGTCGCATTCGGTGTTGCCAAACTTTTATTATTGTTTTGCAGCAACATATTAACCTGGATCATCCACGCTTGTTTCTGCAAACGTAAAATGTCCATTCGAAGTTCGTGTTCCGCCTTTAATTGGCCAAACAATTCCTTTTGCAAATCTTTGCCAAAATTGCACAACGTGTCCGAAATTGAAGATGGATTGGGATTCGTAGATAAATCGAAATTGACCAAAGATGGATTGAAAGGAAAATTTGGCAAAAACGAATCGGTAAAGGTGTTAGTGTTGAACAAATCGGTCGCTGTCAATGAATCAAACAATCCTGGTTTGCTGTATGAGAAAGTCAATTAAAAAAAAAACGTTTCAATTGTAAACACGCAACCAAAATAATAAAACAATATATTTTTCTAATTTTGTGTTCATATTTATTAAACCTATGAACTACTGCCTGTATACGGCAAAATAAAACGTAAATTTTATATATTTAAATTGAAACATTTTTTTTACATTTTTTAGAATGCATTGCTTAAAAAGTTTATTTAAATATTTTTTAGCATTTGGATAGTACGACAAAGTTACTTTTAGTGCTAGTGACAAGACTCAAGACTTTGTTCACTTAGCTACGAGTCTAATACATTAACTAGCTCTATCAATCCGATGTTTTTAAACACAAAATTAGGTTCAAAACGTATTGTTAACTCACATTTTAAATAATCTATACTAAAATAACGGCTATTAATTTAAACAGTTTTGTTAAGTACGGTTCCAATGAAAATAGTAATTTTTGATAACAACGTAAAAAAGAAAACATTTTTTATCTTAATGGAAACAATGCGTTTTTCCATAACTAGGCAAATAAAAAATTTAAATAAGAGGGGAACAACCGTCTACAAAAGTAAGCTATTACTTTTTTGTCTATAAATGTTAACATTGTAATATCTTCATTTGTTTAATTTGTTTTACTAAATAGCAAAAAACGAGTAAAAAAATAAATATTGAAAGGTAAACAGTTAACTGTCATAATTGTAAATATATATTAAAATACCATGCAAAAACTTACTTATTAATAGAAATTTGTGCACTGAGATTGTTGGTAGAAGTGACGCCATTTGTAATACTACTATTGTTACTGTTAGTAACATTGTTAACAGGAATACTCATGTTATTATTATTATTATTATTATTATTATTATTATTATTATTATTATTATTATTATTATTAATTACTGGTACTAGTTGCTGTAGTACTAATAGTCAAATTTTCTGATAATTCATTGCTTTGTTTAAACATAAATTCATTTGAATCTTGAATAGTTTTCGGTACAGGTTCGGATAAATGCTTGTTAAGATCTGTAAAAACAAATTAAAATAAAAAAACCCTTTATTTAAATAAAATTAATACAAATAAAGTAATGGTACTAAATATTTTCTAATATACCTAAACTCACAAAAAAATAATAAATACCTTTTAGTATCTGAGGTAAAAATTTCCAAAAATAAAACCCAACAACCTCACTTTCTAAGTCTTACTAAAATTGTAAAAACTATTATTAAGAATAGCTTGCAAAAATCTAGTCCATATTATAAAGTAAACTATTAAGTTTGATATCTTTTTTAATATGTACTTAATTTTGACAAATAAACATTTTTTCTAAAAGTAAAATTTCTCACTTATCTTGTGTAAGTGTTTAACACTTAAAATAGAAAAATCAACAAGAAAAAATACGGAAAATTAGCAATTTTCATTTAGACGATAAAAACATTCATTAATAGGTTTTCAAAGGTTTTTATTGGATTTGTTAGGTTTACTTGGTTTCAGTTAACCAGAAGCACTGTATAGCTGTTTCATCCTCATTTCAAATCATCAGCAGTGCAGATCTTTCAAGCTTTACATACACATGAACTTGAACCTACGCCCTATCTAGTGTCGGGTGTATTTAACCACTGAGCTACGGGTGGTTGATCATAACCCTGTATATTTATTATCTATAGTGAAAATGAATTGCCTTAAAATAGTAAAGTTATGATTATTAGGTCGCAGATCTCATTTATGAGTGTTGTAGTTACCACACGAACGTCGACTACTATAATGGCATAGCCAACGTCGCCATTCCAACATCTAAATTAAATATTTAGTAATCATTCAATAGGACCGAAAAAAGGCGTAAATGATAAAACCAACGGGAGAAAAAAGTAGCGAAAAAAGGAACCAATAAGAGTAGATAACCTTTTGTGAGTGTACGATCACAACCATACGATTTATATTGCGTCATCGTGTAAATCGTGCAATTTTGGTCACAGAAACTTTTTTATCCCCAACATAAGACTAAAAAGGTTATCTAACTCCTATTGGCTCATTTTTTTCGCTACTTTTTTCCACCAAAAAATTTTTTTTAGTCCTCTTGGTCCTATTGAGTAAGTCTGAATCACCTTGGTGCATTCTTCTATCAAGAGTATTTTTTAACCTTGAAAATAAGATGGAAAAATCAATATAGGTGTTAATTGTTATCATTCACCTTGAAAATGTTCATAATGTGGAAAAATCCGGTAAATGATAAAACCAACCAAGGGAAAGTGTTGCGAAAGAAGGAGCCTGTTGTGTGAGTGTGTGATTACTCGTAAGTTGAGGATGGAAAAGTTTCTCAAATTTGCACGATGACACAATAAAAAGAGTATAGTGCTATGTATATATTAATTTTTTCACCTTACATACATTTTCAAGGTCAAACTATCCCCTTTTGAT